>PVLD010008876.1:0-80901 GCA_004027595.1 Dinomys branickii | reverse complement strand
AGCATCTGTTATTGGATGACTTTTTCATACTGGCCAGTCTTACTGGGGTGAGATGAAATCTCGATGTTGTTTTTATTTGCATTTCTCGAATGACTAAGGATGTGGAACATTTTCTCATATATTTATTTGCCATTTGTATTTCTTTGTCTGAGAATTGTGTATTCATCTCAGATGCCCATTTCTGGATTGGGTCTTTGATATTATAACTTTTCAAAAATTTAAACATTCACTGTATTTTTCAACCACAATTTATATATGCAGTGAGAACCCAACTCATTAACCTCAGGGGACTCTGTGCAGGTCTTCAGTCTTCTTGCCTGCGTTAACGTCTTTCCCTCTGCCTTCAGGACATAAGGTCCTGCAGACTTTTGCCTCCTTGGATATCTAGTTCTGTCTCTCTAACTCAGGAAAAGTGCCAGATCCTCCCTGGGTTTTTCTCTCCTTATGGTTCCTGGAAACATTCTCCAGAAATTAAACTGAAACACTTTAATGCCATACAGCTCACCTAGTCTCCATCTCATAGATCTCTCTGTTCTCACTGCTCCATATCAAATATCTTGAGAGCCACTGTCTCAAGTGTTCTGACTTTATAAAAACTTAGTTCACACCAAAGGGTAAATCCCTTCTGCATCTCTTTTCTAGTGTGGAATCATCCCTTCTTTCAGTTTTAACCACTTAACCTGTTTTGGTTTGGAGGACAAAAATCTCTGCATTGATTTACCTTCAGGTATTTTACTAGTGTGTTCTACATTTATAATGAAAGGCAAAAGGAGGTTAGATTCCCTCCACTAAGCACCATTGCAAGGAAAACTTAATTTATAACTTTAAATAAATCGTGCCTTATTTGCAGTTATTAGTTTTTTGCATTTATTATTTTAAAATACTTCTGCAAACTGAGCCTTGCATTGAAATGTCTTTTAGCATAGACTAAACATGAGCTTTCATTTTAAAAATAATCTCTGATGTGCTAATCTACATGGGTCTCACATTTTGTAATTATATTGTGTTGCTAGGAATATATGAAGTTGGAAAACACTGGATTAAGCCAACCTTTGTCATTTTCTTAACCATCAGTAATGTAGGAACACAAAATTCAAATGTTGCATTTTGAGTGAACAAGATTGTTTATTTCTGTTTGGTTTTGATCTGAACTTTATGAGACTACTCTGTTCAATTTGTGGTAAATGAGGTAAGATATGAAAAAATCAAAATCAGACAGAGTAGAGAGGCAAGAGCAAAATAACTCAGTCAAGTGTTGGGAAATGTGCCCGATGAGGAAAATCTAAAGGACTAAGTGTACATAGCAAAGAAAACTGAATAGAAACTTGATACCACGTTTCAGGTATATGACAACATATTTTATGGGGATCCACAAGCTGATATTTTGTTTGTAAATTGAGGGCAGAACTTCAGTGGTCTCTTAGCCGATTGCCTGCCACAGGCTTCGTTTTCTTCATGCTATGATCTAATGCAGGGCTAGAGAAATTGTATTACACAGTGGACATTTCCATTCATCTCTGCTGCCTGGGAATGCACAAGGACTCTTTCTAACCACTATATCCAATCTAAACCTCCAGAAAGTATGGCCCAAAGCCCTTCCTTAAGTTACAATGTGCTTTTCTCCCTCATGGCTCAGTACATCCTGTGCTAGTTTCTTCGTTTGTACCAGATGCTCCTATGACAGAATTCTTGACCTCTTTTCTCCATCTACATGAATTATCCAACCCTTTCTGCTAACTAGGTTTACAATCTCTACAACTAGACACAAACTCATTATTTAAGAATGTTTTCATGTTCAACATTACTTAAATATTACTGGATTTCATAATCATTTAATCCTTCACAGTTTTCTTCATACTTTATAACCACAAACTGGTTTCTTCAGTGCAGTTGACTGGTTGGGTTATTCACAGCTGACAGCAAGGGAAGCTGTGCATTCTAACTAACACAAAGGCACTCGCTCAACGTGCGCCATGCACTCCTCACTATGTTTGGGCCCACATTCTTCCTTATGTTTCTTTATCGCCGACAAATACTTGTGATGCTAGTATTCAAATCCACCCTACTCCTTTCCCCAACCTTAGCAACATACACCTTCTGCCTATCCAACTTCATCTATTTTTATCTCTTCTTTCATCACCTAAGTGTTACTGATCTAACCCACAGTTTCTCAGCCTTGACATTACTGATGTTTTGGCTAGGTAATTCTTTCTTGTGGCGAATATTCTATTTGCATCATAAAACATTTAGCAAACTCTCTAGTCTCTCCCTGATAAATGTTGTAGCACCCTCATACCTTGTGAGAATCAAAACTACCTCCAGCCACTGCCAAATGGTTTTTAGTGGAGAGATTTGCCAATGAAGTAAAAAATACTCTTGATTTAAAAAGATAGCTTTAGCCATACCAAATTAGTAAGAATTCCCCAAATACCAGCGCTAATTCAAATACTTACTCCTTTGTGACCAAAGCTCCTTCTCCCTTTTTAATTCATCCCATATATGAAAACCTGAAGAATACAGATTTTTAGAGAACAAAGAAACAAAGCAACCAGCAAACACCAACTACCCAGTGTTTAGGTGATGACCACAATATTCAGGTGTCATTACCTTCAGGAAGCCTAATTACTTCCCTGGACAGACTACTTTTTCCAACCTATTATACTTTTAGATCTTCTATATTTTGCCACATTCCTCCTAATTTATTTTATAAAATCCAGCTCACCTAATAGAATGCAAACACCGTAAAAGTGATGTGAGCCTGAACTACCTTGGTAGCCCCATGCCCGCACCTGGGCACTAGACAGCTGTGGAGAGAAACATTTCGTGTAACCTGTATACTAATTCCCCCAGTCCACCTATGCACATGTTATTCTAGGCTTATTAAAAACTAGCATTATTAATTTTGTATTTTAAAACATGCAAATTTTAAAAATTAATCTTTTAATAAACCAGCCAGTAAAAAAGAAAAGGTTTAAAAATTAGCTTCAAAGACTACATATATTTTCAAAAACATCCTGTATTGGAGAAATAAATCCTTTTTATTTTTTCACAAGCACTGCAGATACAGCTTTTTAATGAATATTTTTGATTGGATACTAACATAACTGAGAACAATATACTGACAAGAATGAGATTGGATATTACAATGAATAGAATTTTGCTGAAATTTCCTGTGCTTTACTTATTCATTTCACTTACGAACTTTAAAAGCACTTGCTAATATTTTCTTAAAGTTGGGTCATTTTGCTAATCAACTCTTTTTTAGGAGAAAAGCATCTTCAAGCATTCTCGATTCATTGCCAAATTAAAAATACTATATTTGTCAATTGTTATTATGTGTGCACTTTGCCAAAGCTTGAGGCTACTAAGACTTCTTAATTTATTTTCTGAGACAATCAGCTGCAGACTACATATCCCAAAATAACCTATCTCTACATATCAAAATGGACTGTGTACATTTTTTTTTTTTTCCTTTTCATCTAAACACTGAAAAGATTGTGAGACCAAGGAGGAAGAACATAAAGCCAAGCCCCGGTTCTTCCTGTTCGTCCCGGCCTTAGGACAATGTAGGGACTGGACCTTCAGTCTAGGCACTCTGCTCCTATTACTGCTGACTGAAACAGCATTTAACGTGCCAGCTGAAAACAGCATTTAACTTTCACTTTTAGCCTTTGATTCACACAGCTCTGAAGAAAACCAGGACCTACCAACCAACATTTGCCTCCTGGAGCTTCTCTCTCACTTTCTGTTCCTCTCCTTTGCATGGGCTCCACAGACTTCAAGAAAGCTGTTCTCAGTTCTCTCCTTGGTGTTGTTCTTTCATACATTGTCTTCTCCACCAGTTATTTTGGCCGAGCTCAGTAGCTGTATCTAGTACCTCTAAGACACTATGGGAAGATTTAACAGACACCAACACACTCCAGGCACCTCTAGCATGTCATACTCCAAAGGATGCTCATTTGAGAATTTAAAAATAAGGTTTTCTGAACATCAAGAGTTATTAACATTATTAACTTAACTTCATGAGTAGATAAATTTTTAGTATAACAGAAAATATAATGCCAGTATCAGTGCAATTTTGACCAGTCTTTTTCTGCACTATTCAAAGTCAGAGATCTAAATCTATTATGTATCTTTTTTCCCTTCTTTATTTCCTTTTCTGAGATTTTTTTTTAACTTATGCATTAAACAGGTATTTATTGCTTACAATATTCTAGAAATGGACTAACAGTTACAAAAGAGAGAAAGTGTTCATCTTTAGAAGTGCCTCAATTTAGAGAAAAAATATGCTGATCAACTGCAAACAGCAAGTTCTAACATTGGAAGGCAGGATGGAGACTTGGGGAAGTTTTTAGAGATGAGATAACTTGTATTCCCCTTTAGATGAATAATTAAGGCTTTTCCTGGTAGAAAAGAGGGGAAGAATAGTCCAGAGAAAGAGAGAAGCACGGAGAGTGAAGCCTGAGCAGCAGCTTGAAATGCTTCCATTTGAAACCGGAGCATCACTGCAGAGCCGCTCTGTGGTTACTGCCCGTACAGCGGGCGCTTTCCCTCACCTGAGCGGCTGCAGTGGTCAGTCAGCACCTCCTGCCCATCTTCCCCAAGGGCGATGCCCTGCAGATCATAGTCAGGTGCCCTCTCACACGACAGGATCCAGGCAGGAAACAGGTAGTCCTTTTTGTATAGAGTGGTTTGCTAGCATGTGACTATGTGTGCATTTACTATTTTCATCTTTTAAACAAAAATTTGCATGAGCTCCCAGTCTGACCTATGAGAGATGAACACAGGATTCCCCTGGCCTGGAAAAACGCTACCTGGACACTTGCCACTGAAGCACCCATAGCAGTGCGAAGACATCGGCTCCCCTTGCAAGTTTTCCAGAAACAATTCCCAATACACTCACTTTGTAGATTCAGAATAAAGGGTAAAAACTAATGTCACTCTAAAATACACCTGCAGGAAAGGATTTCTGCAATGGCTATACTTTACTAAGGGAATTTCTGGCTTGCAGAACAAATACTGCCAGCAAGTTTTCATTTCCAAATGGTCTAATCAAATGGGAATATGGTCCATAAAAATTACAGATGAAGTCCCCATATTTCCTATCATAAATTTCAAAATTGTACATCCAGCTAGAAGAAACAATAAAATGAAACAAATATGGTACAATTTGGGGAGATCAGCATTAAAATTGAAAACTGCAGTCTCCAGTTGCATTTTCCACAGCAACACACTGATGGGAAAGGGAAAGCCTGTGAAGAACTCATGCTGTAGCCGCCTGAATCCCACAAACACTGTTAGCCGGGAGACTAATCACACATTTGGGCATCAGACGGAATGCATGGCATCGCTATGAGACCGTCTTTCCAAGAGCCTTTAACATTCACTTAACCCAATGTCCTGCGGATGAGTAATACAGGCAGTAGAAGACCAGCTTAGATAGTAATCTGAGGTACAGGATGGAGTCAGACAGAGAAAGGGGATCTTCTCTTCAACAACTTAATGTCATAAAAGGGGGTCAGAGAAGGGATCGGGGAATAAGAGAGACTAAAGAAACCTGACAACAAAGGCAATGCTTTACCTTAATTGAATCATTACACAAATTAAAAGATATTTATGCTTAATTTTAGAAATTTTAAAATGCAGGGCCAGGGATATAGCTCAGTAGCACAAGCACCTGCCTGGCAAGTGCAAGGTCCTGAGTTTGATTCCCAGCACCAAAACATAAATGAAATTAAATTATATTAAATTAAATGCAAAGAATATATTGCATGATCTCAAGGAAGCTTTGTTAATATGGGGAGCATAATAATGATACTATTTTGCACATAATTATAAAAATATCTCATTTTATAGTTGCTACAAAACTATTTAGGTGTGAGATCATAACTGCAATTACTCCAAAATGATTCATGAAAAACGTGATAGAAATACAGAGAAAAGTCACCATTTGATGACTATGTATAACCAACATAGGGGAGTCCTGCTATGAGCTGTATTTTTCTTGTATTTAAAACTTTCTATTAAAAATAGAAATATGTTTAATATCATTAGAGATTTTCAAAGTATTGTTTAAAAATCTTGGCTTGTGTTTTTTTCTAGATAGGTGAATAACACCAAGAGGGATTTTTTATATATATAAAGCTCATATTATACATAACAGTAACAATTATCACTAACTTTGTGACTTAGTTGTATCAATGTATTCAATGCTGACTTTACTTCTTAGCCAACTTACGTATTCTGCTCATTTAGAAAAAGTGTAGTGCCATTGCGTGCACACACGCGCACACACACACACACGTGCTTGCACACACACACACACACACACACACACACACACACACAATTTCTCATTGCATTACTGTATTTTTAACTTGATCCCATGTACATCTACTTAGGTTACCAAAGGCATCAAATTCTCAATTTGGTCATTAATAAAATGAAAATGCTAATAAATTCCTCATAATTGTGTGGGAAACTAATAAGCTAGTATGTAAATTTGTTAAATGATAACTAAGCGATGGAGCTATTAAAGGGAGGGTTGCCACTGAGGCCCATGATACAGTCACAGCGCATCCCACCCTAGAGTATTTTTCCAAAGATGCCTTCTGCTTCAGAGTATTTCCCAGCGCGCCTCACAGCAGTCCTCCTATTGAAGATTTACACCTTCATCACATTTGCTAACTTAGTTATTCTTTTCAAAGTCAAAACCTTAAACTCTTCTTATAATTTAAAGATTGTAGAAATTATTGGTATGGACACAAGACAATGAGGGAATTATATTTTCTGTATTGAAAAACCATTGATATGGTTTCTGCTGGTGAGCATGTAGAACAAAAATTACACAACGTTCAAGAGTGTTCAGGACTAATGAGTGAAAGCCATATCGCATTTCGTAAGTGTGACAGCTTCGTCGTGTCAATAAGTGTGTGTTACAGATTGGAGTATTTTTCCCTTAATGTAGTTTTGCTTTCCAGTTTCAGTTATTTCATGTCAAAAATCTGTCTGGAAATATTAGATGGAAAATTTCATCAATAAACAAATTTGTAATTTTTACATTGCGCACCATTCAGAAAAGTATCATTAAACTCCATGCCATTCTTCTCCATGCCAGCCAGGAGTGAGCCATTGTTTAGCCCAGGGTCACTACATTTTCCACATCATGTACTGTTCACCCAGCATTCTATGGACATTTTGTTCACTAGACAGTCACCACTTTGCATGCTTTCAATAATCCTTAATTTGTAATGGTCCCAAGCACAGAGGTGGTAATTCTGGCCACTCGGATGCACCATTGAGAAGCCATATGATACTTTCTTTAGGTGAAAAGGTTTTCCTTTAAGTGAAAGTTCTCCCCTTAAAAACATTGTGCACTGAGGTTGTAAATTCTTAATCTCTTAAGAAGGCCTAATTTATAAATTACACTTTATCACAAGCTTGTGTGTACAGGGAAAAACATAGTAAATGTAGGTGCTTCGGTACTACTGGAGGTTTCAGGCATCCACAGAGAGTTGGGAGAACTGCTGTATGTGACTTGTGCAGAGCAGTAACACTGTTTCTTATATATGTTCTTTTGAAACAGCATTCCTAAGAAATCTCTGGACTTGCTTCTAAGAAAACAATATGCTGTTAAGAAGTCTAAATTTCCACAAAAACTGGATTTTACAAACAGGTTACCTAATTGAACAGATTATGTTCAGGGAGATCAGGTGGCAACCTCCTGGTTAATTGATTAACAAGTGTGTAACTATAGTGCTATCATTTGTGCAGCTGTAATTAAAGACACCATGTTTTAACTTATACTTTTCAGTTTCTGACCCATTCAGAAATGTCTGCTACAGGCTAGACCCACAGTAGAAGGCCTTAATAAGAATGGATTTGAGACACAACTGTGACAGAATTTATGTTCTCCCACCAGAGTTGGCAGCGTTCCACTTCATGGGAGTGCTGGTTTCTGAAATCTGACTTTCCAGCAAAATGACAATGGTCAAAACACAGTGAGTGGGAGCTGATCAAACAGAATGAGTGACTTGGCCGGTCCACTCATTTGTACAATCAATGCGGACAGGACAAAGTGATTAGTCTTGCCATTCAGAGGTCATTAAGGCAACCTTGTTGACAATTACACATAAAATTTTTTCTAACCTTTTGTTTGTTTTACCCCATGCTAAAACCTTTAAATTGAGATGGATTTGTACTATACCATTAGTATTCTATCAAAGTAGTATATTGTATATTTTTCATTCAGTGAAAAAGTATGATTTTATACTTTATAACATAAACAGAATGCAGAGCATGAGTTAAATTATGACATATTCCTATGAAGGAAATATGCAGAAAATAAAAATGTTAGCTAGATCGTGTATACTGGACAACTGACAGCATAACACTATCTAAGGATTTGATCCTCTCTTCCTAAGAAATAGAACATAACCAAAACTAAGAGTATAATTCTGCTGAATGTAATAGAGGCTAGAAAAATTCAAGAGGTAATGTGGGATTTAATGATCACAGCGTGATCATTATTATAATTGCCTGGAGTTAGCCAAACTCTAAGGAGTTCAGAGTCTAGACTGCCCTCATTTCTAAAAACAACTGAAAGTTCAATGGAGAGGTTTCCAAAACCACCTCCGATTGAAGGCTTTGCTAGAGGGATTCAAAAGGCTCCTGGAAAACTTTGGTACTCTTAGCTAATGTTTAGGGGGGAAAATACACACCAAAATCCCCCAAGAGAAAGATACATAATGGACTTCCCGAGGGCTGTAAATATGAACCCTGTGCATATTGTCTTCTCTCTACTGAGTCAAGACGTATTACATTCCTGGCATTAATGAGTAACAGTGTATTAGCGATGAAAGCCAACAATACATTAGCTTTCGTCCTGTAGGAATCAATGTCTGACACTCACAACTCACAGGAGGAGGTCAGTGTGACTCATGTTTTAATTGGGCTCAGACTGTAGCCATCGGGCTCCAGGGCAGAAGGGCATGGAGGAAGACAGTTGCTTGGTTCATGGTAGCTGGAAGGAAGAGCAGAGAACAATGCCAGCAGGGAAATGGGACAGGACCATATATATACCGTAGTACGCAAATTCAACCAGAAATGCCCAAGGTATGCTCTACCAGTCCCCTGGGAAGATCCCAAAGTCGACCAACTGGACATGCCATCCTAACCACCACCAAACAATATGCTTGGAATACTGCCAACAAAGGTAGGTGACCCAAGTTTCCATGTCTAGGGTTTTTACTGCGACTTCACTAGGTAGACACTCTTTTCCTTTAAGGGTAGGAAATTTTATTGGAGAAATAAGAATGGAGAACTGGGAAGAGGAATAGTTCCTGAGAGACAAGAGGGGCCCTAAACAGGTTGCCCCGTAAGAGTCTCTTCCCTTGATTCCTGTATGGTTGAACTCAGTCCAGGTTAACCAACACCAAGTGAGCTACCCCCACGGTACTTGTTGAGCTTTTTGAAATAGAACTACTGGGAGTGTCTGACCCCATGCAATGCAGCCAGCCTCACCCTAAACAAAAACTCCCCATCGGCTATGATATACATGACATACCAGAAGCCCGATGCAAAGGCTAGGTCTGCATTTGCACAAGGCCAACTTCATTACTGCGCAATGAATATGAATGACCGTCTTACGTTACATGTCCAGTTAAAGAAGGTAAATGAGTTAAGTATATGATAGTATCTCTGATATTACCCATGTGACTTTTTAAAGTTAGACAGCATAGCCATCTACTTTTAAGTATTTTATTGTTCACAAGTCAGTAAGTATTTTATTTATGTGGTTTGAGACATAACCCTTCCATACTTGGGACTTATGGGAGTATTTTCCTCTCAAGTCACTTTATGTTATAGGTAGTCAACTTCGTTTATAGATTTATGTGTGCTCTGAACTCGTTATGATTCATTAAGTTTTTCGTCACACCCATGCCGCTTTCTCTTGACTTCACAAATACAAAAAGAATGATCTTGATTCTTGTTGCTCCCCCAGAGTAACCCAGTGACTTTTCAGTTCAGTCTCATTTCAGTTCAAAACTATCCCTGAGAAATTAATCTAATCTAATGACAAATGAGTTAATGGCCATCACATTTAACTGAGTTGAATATTTTAGGACTCCTGGTTACTGCATCTAATCAGTACTAGCACCTTCACTTTTAGGAATTACATGAAAGACTTAATGTTTTCAAAGCTAATCAGATTAGCTCTCTAATAAATAAAACACAAGGCATTGTTATTTTTAAATAACTGTTCTATAAACAATGGGGTATCATTACTCTTCGAAAGAAGTTTCATTTAAAATGTGTTTTTCCAGATGAGGAATACTCATTAGCAGGGGACCCAGGAAAGAGTAAGCTGACAATCAAACACATTGCCATAATGACAATGGTCATTAGAAAGGAAATACATCATCCTTTCTTGCTCCAGGCCATCAGGGCGGCTGTGCTTGTTGGAGAGCCATTTGCACCTAGGGGAGGAAGATGGTGACCAGAAAGAAGATGAAAAAAATCTCTGAGCACATTAACTCTAGGCTCCAACTTGGTATGAAAAGCGGGATATGTGAGCTGTGGGACAAGCAGATACTGAAAACAGAGCAAAGCGAAACTGGGCATCCTCTCAAACAACCACCCGGTTTTGAGCAAACCTGAAACACTGCTATGCCCCGTTGGCCAAACCTGGTGTCCACCACCACAGTGTCAATAATACTAAAATCTAAAACTAAATCAGTGAATATCATTATATCTGTCACATTGTACTCTCACACTAAAAGACATTTTGTCCTTTGACTGGTCCTTTGTTTTTGCAATATTGTCTAACACTGATCATTGAAAGGTAGAGGCTCACTGAACTATGGATTCTACCAATATTAACATGCTCTATTAAATGATATAAAAATATATTTGTTACTGTCGCTACTTCTCGGAAAAGTCTGAAAGTACTGGGACTCTCTGAACTCACAATATATGTCATAAGTTTTCTAAAATTCCAATTGTCACTTGAAAGTTTCAATTTTATCACTGGCAACAAATACTGTCCATTGTTTTCTTTTGAGGTGACAAGATCACTACTTTCATTTTAAGCTGAACATTTGTCCAATATCCAAGTATGAAAAACCATTATTTGTCTGTCAGTTGTTCTTTAAAACAAAAATTGCATTCCAGGGAAAAAGGTATCGTTTAGCTCTCAATTGAAACAAATGGGCAAATGCTTTATTTTGGGGCTATTTCTACATGAGCAGAAAAGCTCTACATGCATCTCCTACTTTGTCACACAAAGTAGTAGTGGGCATGTGCGCTCTTGCTTGTGATGAGAACAACTAACAGGAAGTGGATTTAACTTCCTACCTGAAAAGAAAATGACAAAATCCTAAAAGAAAATTTTCAAAACACTGAACATCAGCCATCAAAGACCAGAATTCTCTGTCAGGAAACAAATGCAAAAGTGACTAATTCCAGTTCACTCATTTGAATGAACTGCCAGGTCATAGAATAGAGAGAAGGCAGGGACGGCTAATCGACTCTCTAAGCCAAGGAACCAAAATTCCAAGTGGTTGAATGTGTGCAGGACAGAGTACTGGAAAACTGTGAGGTTCACAAAGAAAATGAGCTCAAGTAATGTGAAAGAGGCTTCTCCAATATCCCGTAGGCAACTGAATCCTTGCAATATTTTTTGCATGTATGCACTTATCTATTTCCAGTTTTATACCTTCTTGAGGATCTTTTAAGTATATATTTATTTTACAACTTCCTAGAATGATAGTAATTTTTTCTGATCTAAAAGTAGCATCATATCTCCAATTGCATGATGCCATTGCTAAATCTGGCTTAATGACCAAGTATCTCTTTGCATAGTCCCAAGTGACTTGATTTGTAGGTTTGGACTTTCTGTCATTTCCCATTTCCAGTTAAGACATCTTCATAAATTTTAACATGGTAAAAACTATCAAATTCATCATCCATGTATCAAGTGATTTACAATGATTTAAAATTTCTGTAACTTTAAATTATTACATAGCCATCCACCCTTTTATCTAAGAGAAAGTAGAAGTTCCAGTCTGCCCCAGCGATTCTCCCTTTTGCAACATTTGGATAAATTAACATTCCAAAATATGATGTTAACCAGCGTACATTGGTGGACATCAGTGAAAGGTGACTGATGGAAGGATTATCTTTCTACCTGGTAAAAATGTGCTAACATTGTTTGGTGATCAGAAATCTACTTGTATGCCCAATCCTGTTCTAGATAGAATTTCAGCCTTTGTAAAGAATGTCTGGAGGAATCAAAAATTAATTCTCTTCACTTTTTCCTTAGACTCTGGTTACATATAGTGTTATGGTTTGTGTCTTCATGTCCCGCAAAATCCTCCATCAGTCATGGGGCACGTTTTTAGAGTTTTGATTCATGATTGTGAGTGCTACACCGTCCTAGGGCAGGTAGGTTGCATATGTAAGGGAGAGGAAGAGGCTGCTTGCAGCAATTCCTCCTTTTCTTCCTTGTTGTTTTTGCTGTGTTCCACTGCCATGAACTGCAGCCCTCTGCCATGTGCCACTCTGCCTTGGAGCCAGCCAAGTATCGACTGAAACCTCCACAAACTGTAAGCTAAATAAAGCTTTCCTTCCTTAATTCTGGGTGTCAGGTATTTTGTCAGGTATTACTGTGACTATGCACTTGGGACTATGCAAAGAGATACTTGGTCATTAAGCCAGATTTAGTGATGGCATCATGCAATTGGAGATATGATGCTACTTTTAGATCAGAAAAAATTACTATCATTCTAGGAAGTTGTAAAATAAATATATATGTAAAAGATCCTCAAGAAGGTATAAAACTGGGGGCTGGGGATATAGCTGAGTGGAATAAGTGCCTGCCTAGCAAGCGCAGCGTCCTGAGTTCGATCCCCAGTACCGCCAAAAAAAAGAAGGTATAAAACTGGAAATAGGTAAGTGCATAAGAGAAAAGTAACCAAGATACATAAGCCCACACACATGCACAACACTGCATATGCAAAAAAAATGAGCTAAAATATTTGTATTTGCAGCTTTTAGGTGCACACTTTATTAGGAATACCATATATAATTTTCTTAAATGTTCAAACAAAGAAAATATATTTGTGTATATATGTATATGCATACATAAAATGGGTGTGCGCTGGCATTCTATTCTACTTTCTGTCAATAAAACAAGTATCTCCTATCAAAGCTGCCCTTCCTTCACATCACATCTACCTCACTGCTCATTTCATTTTTTCTGTTTTCTTACATTTAATTTGGGAAACATGCTCTTTTTTGCAGTTATTTCAACTGCTGACATTTCCATCTCCTGGCCATTGATACCTCTCTTCTCAGAGTTTTGCCCATGCAGGAGTAGGCCTGGTGTTTTTACAAACGTCTACTCACTTTGGAGCAACAATAGAAAATTACAAGTACATTTTCAATGGTCATTGCCTGAGAACACTATCAGAACTTCTCTAAAAAGATCTGTTTCTCTCCCTTGTAATTGATATTAAAATTCAGAATCTTGGCATAAAAGGACACACGTGACTACTTGCAGTGTGAAGGTATTATTTCTTCTGGCATTGCCTGATGCTTGAATGACAGAACTAGAAAAGTTAATGCCTTTGTCTGGTCACGAGTTTATGTTAATTTCTCAAAATTAAGGCAGTATGTCATTGTTTTGAGATTTTCTTGGACCATGTGATTTTATTGCCACTAAAACTGCTACCATTAGAAGTTTATAAACCCTACTTTTAAAATAACATGAAAACTGAATAAAAATCTAGTTGATTAAACATGAGTACTACAGTTTAGTCCATTAGTAAGGGTACACCAGCTACCTAGTACTGTTTTGTATTAGTGGATTATGTACAAAATGCAGAATTGTATGTAGAGTTTGTGCTTTCCAGGGGTACAAAAAATGTGTCATATTATTATTCTCAACATACTGCAAGTAAATATTTCATCATTCTTTTATTAAGAATTTATTACTTTTATTTACTTCCCAAGAGCTGCATTGCTTGTAACTAGGGAATTTGGAGATGAAGTGAAGAAAAATAGTTTAGAATACAGAGCATCTGTCATCAATATAGTGTCAAGCTTCAACTTGAACTAATGTTTTATTCAACCTACTTTACAGCTATAATTCATGTACAATAAAAATAATATATTTTAAGTCCACAGTTCAATAAATTCTGACAAAATACAAACCCATAGGACCACCGCTTTAATCAGAAGCCTCAGTCATCCATTATAAAGTCAATGTCACAAGGGAATTTACTTAAAAGTTTCTCTAACAGCTTCCAATTTTAAACTCCACCTTGACATACATGCATTCGCAGGGATGTTAAAATTACTGTTCTTTTATTTACTATTTCTTACTATTCCTTTCTTTAGGTACACAACCCAAAGGGCAGAACAAAATTACCAGGCAGACAACAAGCAGATAAAAGGGCTGGCAACACACAGGACAGAACGTTTGTTAAGGGACACACACGTAAAGAGCTCTTCGGGAATCAATAGAAAGCAGTTGACAGAAGCAGTCAGGTAGTTATATGTAGGCAAGGAATATGAGCAGATAGTAACTGAAAGGTTAATGCCCCTAATATGCATAAGAAAAATACTATTTTATTATAAAACTTAGGGGGGAAAAAGCACTTTTCAAACAGATATTTTTAAATCTCTAAGCATTTTTTGGTAAAGGTTGAAGAACTATCATGTCATATCATAGAAAGTTCAAATTGAAAGCATGTTTTGGTAATTTTTAGACCAAAAAAGCTTTAATACTGTTACTAGCATGTGAGCAAATAATTTGATTTTTAAAAATTTATCTTTAGGAAATAAATCAAATACTAGTCATAATTCACTGGTATGTTGAAATGCACCATTTCTAAAGATATGAAATTTTGCAGAATACCTACTTATTTAGGAATCACTGATTGCTTAAATAAATACTGAAATATTATTACCACTGAATATATAATGCACACATGAAAAATATTATGATATAAAACACTATTCTTTAATTAGTATGAATAGAGAAATTTCCAGAATACAGAAATCCTTAGTTTCAGAAAGTAGGCTGGACCTTGCCTAAAGTTGAAGGATTTAGGAAGAAATAGAGAATGACTGCTCATGGCTAAGATACTATTTTTAGAAAAATGATAAAATTTTGCAAAACTAATTGTGATGATTGCAATAGATCATGCATATATTAAAAACATTAAATTGTGCACTTTAGACATGTGAATTATATGGTAGGTGAACTATGTGTCAACTAAACTGTTAAACACTAAAAAAGTCAAGAGACAACAAACATACTAGAAGATATTGCAACCCATATTATAACTGAAAGGCTAATACCCTTAATATTTAAAGAATTATTAAAATTTTGGGGAAAATGAAAGTATAGAAAAATAGACAAAAGTTATGAACAGATACCTCACATAAAAATGCAAAGAAAATACTTACACATAGGAAAAGATATTTACTTCATTCAGCATAAGAGAACTGCAAAGTAAAACTACACTGAAGATCAAATTTCACAGAAATATACACACAGACACACAAAATGAGTGCATGTGCATGCAGAATCTGGTAAAATTCAAATAATTGTAATATTATTTAACTTCTGGGTTTGATCATTGTACTCTGGCTATATAAAAGGTTATCATTGGGGGAAGGTAAGTATGTGTTTCCTGAAAATGCATTTACTTTATAACTTTTATATAAATCTAAGATTATTTCAAAATAATAGTTTTTTTAATATAAGATAATGTTAACATATTGAGAAACATTGTAAAATAACATGAATCTAGAATTCCAGGAAATTGAAAATTGTGGATTTCAAAAGGAATAAAAGGGATAGAATAAAAACATGCATATTATTGTGAAGTAGCAGGTGTTTAAATACTTAGTATTTGTGTATGTATCAACCATGAGTATTTCTATATTTTTTTAAATTCTTATCTTGAATATATGAATAACTTTTAAGTGAACTTCAATCATTTTTCATCCTCATAATAGATCATTTTGTGCTCTGCTAATTTGATCAGCATAAACACCTCAATTACATAATTTGCATCTCCTAATGACCTTTGACAACATAAGCTTCAGTCTAATTCTCTATAGTAATCAAGTATAATTTGGTTTGTAAGAAATTCTCCAGAAGTACACGTGGTGTTTCTGTCTTTCACTCCTACCCGAATTTTAGCACATTATTAAACAAATCCTGCCAGGCCAGCAGTGAGGTAAAATGTCAATAAAAACATGAGTTTATTTCAGTGATAGAGAGAAAAATTATAAAATCCTAAATCAGATGACAAAATAGCAATTCAATAATCTCCAACCAACTGAAATAAATGGCTTAGAGATGTATTTAAAATGTCAAAAAAAAACCCTTGAAGTTGCAAGGTCAATTAAAATGACAATTAACAACATAATGATAGATTTATAATCAGTTCCATAACATTGTAGCACAACTTATGATTAAAGTAATGCAGCTTTTTATTTTCATATTAAAGAAGATTTTTAACTCTTCAACCTTTCAACAAACCAGTGATTGTTTCCAGGCTATACAAGGTCTTCAGAAAGACATAAAAGAAATCACTTATGGGACTGACACACTTCCAACTTCTCTTTATTTTTTTTCTTCTTACCTAGAATAAACTGTGACTTGACATCCGATTTTAATATATGAAATGTCCTTAGATTTCCATAAAAGTTATTTTGAATGTTTTTATTGACTGCAAAATTTAATCTTAAATTTGGATTAAAGATATCTTTCTACATTTTCTTTTACTAGAACCACGTTGCTTTACAAGCTACTCCAACTGTCTTTTTTAACCCTTATGACTCATTACTACCAAAAGACTTATCTCCCAGTGGAAGCATTCCTGAAATACAGATTGATATTTAATCAGACAACAAGTTCATAGGTAGCTCTGTCAGAAGGAATCGAGTGCTTTCACCTGCTCAAATCAGCACTGACGTCATAGATCAGATTTTAAAAGCATCTTAACAATCGATACATAACCATAGATAAAGAATAACGGATAAACCCCAGCAAAACAATCACTTCTCTTTCTCTCCACTATAGCCACATAATAGTTTGATAGATAAATTCTTATTTGGTGGGTCAGTAATAAGAACACAGAGCTAGGGTGTAGCAGAAAATGAGCCCCCCACCTCCAGTTTGGTAGCCTCTGTTCTCTTAGAAACAGCTGGTCACTGTGATGCACATTGTATAAACCAGTCCCGAATTTACAAGCTATTCTACCTCTGTACTTCTTGCTTGCTTATGTCATATAAGCCCTACACCACCAGAGATCAGGGCCTGATATTCTGGGAATGATCCCGATCCATGCCTCTCGAGATAAATAAATCTGCCTCCAAATCCTGGTGTCATTTCGGTGTTTCTGCTTGTAGTTGCAAGGGCACTATACCATAATGGAATGTTTTTCTGCACGATGAACTAAAAATTTTTCTAAATCTTGTCTTTGATGACTTAAAGATTTGCTGCCTGACAATAAATTAAAGAAAAACAAAACCCTTTTCTGGTTTCAGGAAAAGATTAAAATGAACAGTACTCCCTCTTCAAAACTGTCTCACTTTTTAAATCATATGATCATCTTAATAGATGCAAGAAAAGCATTTGCTTTTCTTTAAGATGGTCAGGGTTGATTTCCGCTTTTTTTTTTTAAATAAAAGCACAAAAACATATTAACAGACACAAATTAGCATAAAAAACATTACAATCACAACCGCTTTTTAAATTTCACCACAGAAAAAACCCCATCTTAAAAGCTAACAATTAATTATAATTAATGAAAGCAGTAATACAATCATTCTGCATAACAACATTTGGTCAATACTGGGCGGACAGATGACACTATTCCCGTAAGACTAGATCACCTAGTAACACCTCAACTGCCATAGTTTGTGACATTCCATAATAGTCTCACAATAATATTAAATAAGCTGAAATATCACATCATTTCTCTTATATGAGCAGCTCAATATGTAACTAAAGTGCAAAGTAAAAGACTGGTAACAGCAAAAAATGTAAAAACCATTATTTACATAAATTGTTTGATATAAAAGTGGTCTTTAAAAACTACTCAGTTGCATACACAATTAGATATCCTGAACTGGGGTCTTATTCTAAACATCAAAATTTGTTTTATATACTCTTACACCCAATGCCTAAATGCCATTTCACAGAACATTTTCATACATTTGAACATAGAAGATAACTTGTTTATTCTGATGCATGAAATGATGTCATTTCTGACAAAATGTCAGTCTTCTCTCATTTTTTTCCAGTATTAGAATATTCCCGGTATTCAACTGTCACATTATTGATACTCAACGTGTATATATTTTAGGAGACTTTGTGCGATTAAATAAATTTGAACTTGACTTGAAAGGAAAAACAGAAAGAGTGGCTGCGGATGTCTGAAAGGAAGGGCAGCCCTGCTGCACGGCCGTGCACTGAGACCCAGCGAGCGAGCTGCCTGGGGACCCAAGTTAAGGCTCAGAGGTTGAGTGAGGGAAGGGGAAAGGAAGGTGCAAAACGGGTGAAAAATTTAGCCTGGGTCATCTTCAATGTAGAGAGTAAGACAGTCAAGTAGTCAAGTGAGAAAATGGGGTACAGACTAAAGAGTAATCACGAAAATGTAGCTCTAGAGACAAATACTGAAAATATACCTCTGGGAGCCACTTGAAACAACCTGCAGGAATTGTTCTGAGTATTTGCCCAAGTTGTTGTTCAGTTAAAATATATTACATATACAGTGCATATTTGCATACATACATATATATAAAATTATGCAAGTCACAGAAACCACAAATTTTTAAGCTATATTTTTTCCATTATAGCATAGACTTGACATTCCTAATATTTTTATTAAATATATCATTACATTACATATAAACTAAATGATATGTCTATATGTATTAAAATTCTTGAAAGGACTCTAGTTAATACATCCATTTAAAAATTAACTGTGAACTATATCTCCCTCTTGGAGACTAATAGTAAATATCACATTAGAATATTAAAGCTCCAAAAAATTCCATAGTTAAAATATGACTAAGCTTTCTTAAAACCAATGTTTCCCAAATGCATTTCATTAAAATGCTCATTTTTGAGCAACGGGTTTTGCAGACTTAATATTCATTGAAATAACTTGAAAAATATTAGTCCACATAATTTTCAAAATTTTTTTCTGATTTGCTACTTATTTCTCTACAGGATATCTACAGTATAACAGGAAAAACTTTTATCTTGGAAACAGATTAACTTTTATTACTTTAATCCCAAAATACTTCTTTCTGTTGAACAATTCTTCATACAAATCTCCAATTAAAGATTCAGGTCCATATACTGCCTTGTTTTTCAGATTGTTGCTGTCTGAGTAAGACTGTATAAATTTTACAGGATCCTCTCTGTCTATAAAATTGTATGATCCTACGCAAAACACATTTGGCTTTTTTTCCCTTTTAAAATATTCTCCTACCAAATTCTTTGCACACAAAGAATTTACCAATTAATAAGACTTTATTGGAAAGTAAAAAACCAGAGCAATAAACAAAATTATTTTGAAATTGACCCAAGCCTAGTAATATCCCTAAAGCCACTATCCAATTGAAGCCCATGAGAAACATCTTAGCATAAACTGAAGTTATATCTAAAAGCCCTAATTATACCCCTGCTAAAGCCATTGTCATTAGGTTATCTATTATGCCTTGCTGCTAAAATAGTTCTCACTGTGTACAAAAAACAAGAAGCAACAACATCAAATCATAACATTTTCAAGCTGAAAGATACTTTAGAGATTAGCTATTTCAGCATTTTCTGTTTGCAGATGAAAAAACCAGAAGGCCCAGTGAGGTTTAGTGATGATATACAAGCAGTTTTCAGAATTAAAATTATCATCAGTATTTAGAATATATTGTATTAATTAAAAGTTTTTGAAATATGGCAAAAATATACCTAAGATCAGTAGTTAAAAAAAAAAAAGCCCTACTCAACTCACAGGATTTAATTAGAATGGCTGAGATTGCAATGTTTTTCTGACTACACTATACTATTCAATCCTATGTATTTTTAACCATAAAGGAATAATTTACCTAGAAGTGACTTTAAATGCAGAAATTATTAAGCACTGCAGGAATCTTGAATCATCTATATTAAGAAACTTTCCCATTTTCTTAAAAAGCAACTGACTTATTCTCCAGCAAAGATTTGCTAGTTTTGAATGTCAAAACTGAAGCAGCAAGAAAATAAACACACAAAATAATAAATTCTTTCTTCTTTTTCTGTCTCAGACAATACAGGAACCTTTTGGGTCAGTGCTGGTTCAAAGAAAAGATGGTACAAAAAACCTTGGTGGATACTGAATGAGATGCAGGACATGTTCCAGTGAGAGACGCAGTCATGCAGTCACAGAAGTGAACTGAGTAAGAGTTTCTCAAAGACTCACAAATTCAGAGTCACACCGTTGGGAAAAAATGGGAGAAATTGTCTAACTCAACATCTTCTAACACAAGTTGAGAAAGCTGAGGGCAGCTGAGGAAAAGTGATTTGTTTAACTGTATACTAGCCAGTCGATAGGTCTATGGTAGAGACTGGGTCTCATGGGTTTCCCAGATTCTGTTAAGCAGTTTGACTTTGCAACCTGCAGAGACCAGAAGACAGAGGGAACCTTAGGCCATGGGATGGAGTAACAGGACAGGAAGGACCTGCATGGCAATCTGAGTGTGGCCCTCGGGTCTCAGCATCTGGTTGGTATATCTAACTCTGAACACATCACATGCCCATACTGGTGCCATATGACATTTGGACTCCACAAATTAAAGTCCCTTCTTTCTCTTGGATAATCGTCTCTCACAGGATCGCCCTCAGCTCATCCCATCCTTCCCAAGCCAACCTTACATTTACCTTTTTGAAATGGCACATTCTTAAGCACAGAACCAGAGGAAAATAAAAGAATACTACCGAAGCTCTAATATATTGTGGATTCTCAATCTTGAAAATTTCTAAGGCCCTTGTCACAGTGAGGACCGTTTAGAAGTTGGCTGACTAATAGACCTACACATGATTTATAATTTCCTCTAAGAATTATTATAACCTACTAGCCATTTCCTCCAATAAGTTTATTTGATCATTTCTGCTAGTTACAAATCTTTGGCTCATATTTTTTTGTGTGACTAACACACTTTTCTAAAGGCTGAGAAAAATT
Source organism: Dinomys branickii (assembly GCA_004027595.1). NCBI lineage: Eukaryota > Metazoa > Chordata > Mammalia > Rodentia > Dinomyidae > Dinomys > Dinomys branickii. The sequence goes on along the minus strand of PVLD010008876.1, from coordinate 59,653 downwards.
TAATCTGAATTGTAGGATAGGTTTCCAGGCGGTAAGATATCTCTGATGCAATCTAAAAATCAAGGATGGGGCCAGGAAGCCAAAGGTATTTTTAAAAAATGCTCTGTCATTCACATCCAGTTTATGGACAATGCAAACAAACGATAGCTATGGAACCAAGAACAGGGCAAGAAGTACCGTAGTTTTTTACCAATATTAATTTGAAAGTGTTACTAGGTAAGGTTAAATTTCCATACCTATTGAACTGGCAAGCCATTGTACACTAGCATTTCTACTTTGTCTTTTCAAATGCTCTCAGAAAAAAATGCAGGTTTATAGAGCAGGCAAAGCCAAACCACAAAATCAAAACCATAGTCTCCCTGCTGTAGCTGCCTCGATCTCAGATCAGGGTACTAAAGCTGCCGTTCACTCTTTCTGAGCAGCCACTGCCGCAACCCTTGGCTTCTCTCACCTCTGGGAATCTGATGCCTCTTTCAGTGGTTTATTGTTTACAGATCTGTTCTTCACAAATCTCCCTTAAGCCCCTAAGCAAACATCCTCGTCTTCTAGTACCCAGCTCTCATGTCTGCCAGTGTAGGACCTAAGAGCTGAATCATCTTTTTCCAACTAGTGTGTCACAGGCATACGGTGCCTGGGGACTAGGAAGTGTATCCAGGTTCCCGTCCAGGAAACACCGCCACTCCCCACTAGAAGCTCCCATCTCCCTTCTCACCCACTATTTATGCGCCACTTCTAAGTCCGGTGCTCCCTACCAGACCTTTAACATGCTCCTGATAACATTTACCCCTTAGGAAGTTCTTTGCCACACTTGAACTGTGGTATCAGTCTAGAGCTGATAGGTAACTATGTATCTGAATCCAGATACAAGCAGACTTCAGGTTCTAACACCTCCAGAAAGACTCAATACCCAGGCTGGGTGTAACTATGCAATGGCCACCATGGAGATAGGTAGGTTTTGATCATTTTGCACCACTTCACATTCTGAGGCCAACTCTAGCGTGCCTATGCAGTATGAACATCCCTATAAGTTGACTCCCGTTAATCAACCTAACAACGTAACTTGCTGTCTCTCACACAATTCTCTCTCCCAAGTAAATGCTTCACTAGATAACTCTGATTTCTCAAGATAATGGCAAAAACAATTATATGACTAATCCAAAGTGGAAAAATCACTTAAATTATGTTTCCTTATTTTATTTTGTATTTACCAGTATTGATGGATAGAGCTACTTAGACTCTGTGTAACTTTAAAATTGTGGTGTTGTCAAGCTCCATCAAATTGCGTCATTTTCCATTACACTTCCCTGCGAGATTATCTCTTTTTCTCCCGACAGTATTGATCATGAGAATCAATTTTGCAATAGAAGAAAAGCATCACACTAAATAGAACTTTGTTCAATTGTTCTTATGCTAAAGTTCATTATCTTTCTGCCCAGAATGAAAGAGGTAATTAAACATTTTTGTATAAAAGGTCTTCCTAATCAACACTAGCTGGCTTGTGGGTTGTATTTAGTGATAACTATAAACAGGTTTGGAAATCGTTTAATGAATTTTACACAGAAATAGTCACTAGACAAATGAGAAATAAGTGTTGGGTGTAGATATGTTAGCATAAGGCTAATCCACAGCTAGTATCCTTTTAGCTCTCACGAAAATAAAACTTATTTTGCTCATTTCACTTAAAACAGTCTCTATAAAATAGAAGGTATTTCAAAAGTCACAACCAGTACTACTAAAAAACCTCCTCTCCACAGTTGCACTGCCTTATGATCCCTGATTAGAATGTCACTCTGGTGAAAAGCAAGGTAAATATAGTACTATATTAGTAATATATTAGTAAATATAGTTGGCTCTACACTCAAATAATCTTTCTAAATAGAGTTATAGCTTGATTTGCATATGCTTTAATGACAACTAACACTGGCACCATACAAACAATACACTCTCTATTTCTACCTTAAGCAAATTATTGCATGAAAATAACAGAATATACCCAAAAGGTTTACATTTCCAAAAGCCAGTGATAGTTCAGTATTCCTTCTTATAATGAAAGAGCTGCACCTAAAGCAAAAATTTAAAAATCATGGTAAAATGAAATAAGCAGTACAACTTTTATTGTATTATGTGTATTACATTATACAATTTATTATGTTATAAGAGTTGAGTTATTTAACTACTCATTTTCCCCAACTGGCCAAAATAGACATTTACTTCAAAATTGTGTGCTTATTTTAATTGATTTTATTCAAATAATATTATTAGTTAGAAATAAAATTGTATAATCATTATGGCTTGCAAAAACATACGAATAAAACTTTTTTAAATAAATAAAATTTTGAAAAAAGAAAGCAACATTTTCCTAAAAGAATACTTGGCTTGAAATTTCTCCTCTGGATGTGCATGTGAAAAGATCATTATGATTTTTATTCTTTCTGCAAGTTCACGGTAATCTTTCATGTGGCAAAGGATATTTAGAGGTGCTATATTTAATATTATAGTCCTTTCATTTCCACAGTGTTGAATATGCAAGGGGAACACTGTACATTTTAAAGTAAACTTCTAATATTCAGGATTTATGAGTACAGTTTGTGGTAATTCAAAATACACAGAAAAACAACTGGAAATACTGGGCAGAATATCACATATATAAAGAGAGAATCTTTAATAAAATCTCATTTCCTTCAATAATTTTTTTCATTTGAGCAATATTTTAGCAAATAGAGATTGCACTTTTGGAATTAGTGCAAACATGTAACAATGCTAATTATACTTTGATTTGTGGAGGAGAAATTGTGATCAGAGAATTATAGCTTCTTTATAAATTCATATTTCAAAGGTGATTCCTGACCTTTACACAGCACACATTTCTGTGTGTATTGAAACATCGTGCCTTAAAGGAGTTTTCTTTCCTAGGCTAAACTGAAGAATTTTATGCCAGACTGAGAGTGATTTAGCGATACCCCTGGAGGTTTAGGCAAGGGGAAGCCTTCACGATGTGGTTGTGATTTGCATTACTCAGAGCAACCAAGAAAGTCAAACATCAGAATGTTTGCTGACCATTTTCACCACAACTGTCCTCAGTGTTTTCTATCCCCCTTTCTGTCTTCCCCGTTGAGGGGCCCTGTGAGGTTTTCTGGGATTCCAGGAAGCCTCGGGTTAGCAGTTCATACATTACCGTCATCCAGAGGACCAGAGGACCTTGCAGCTCAGTCCCCTGTTTCTCTTCAACCTCGTTCTTCGTTATTGGTCCTTACTCAACCCCTGGCTTACGAGAATTATAAGAGAAGCCACCTGCAAGGGGCTGTGGAAACTATTAGAATGCCTCCTTCCCCAGCGACCACAGACGCAGACACGGGACAGCTGCCCTCCCCACTTTTCTCTTCTTGGTGCTCCAGAACAGCAAGGGCATCTAGTCTAGGCTGTTTAAAGACTGCAGGAATCTCATAATTCAGCTCTATGGCCCGTGGAACTGATCAATGTTCCTGGGAGAGAGGGTGTTCGTGGTGTGACTTACTTCTCTGGTTTCCGTGAGAGAACAGCACAAACTCTGCAGCTGGCTTCCTTGGTGCTGTGAAGATTCGCACTAACCCACTGAAACACGCAGCCCTGTATGCAGCGGGAGTGCTGGTAGGGGTGGTATTCAACAACGCGGTACCAACTGTGAACTTTCCACAGCTGGAACATCACACGTATTTTAGGTATGTATTATATAAGAAAGTACAGACTGCCTCCACCCCGCAAAAACATGTCACCAGTTATAAATCTTTATACACTCCTTAAAGTTCATAAATCACTTTGCAATTAAAAAGAAACATTCTTTTTAAGCAGGCAAAAGAAATGGCAAAAATACCTTTTGTTCTTTCAGAAAACAAACTTTCAATGGATATTTCAATGCAATTTAAATGACATTTAAGTTCATCAAATTGATTTAAAATATCTATAGTGTATTCACAAGTTACCTTTAAAATGCTGCACAGGAGAAATGATTCGTCCTGGCAAAAATGGGTTGAATTCTTGACCATACCATAACATACAGGTCAATCATTTGAAGAACTTTCAATGAATGCCAAGGTTTCAATGAAGTAGTAAAGTCATAATTTTCTTGCAATTTTCAAAACAACTTTGCCAAACACACTGATGAGAATAGGACTTTCTTATTTATACTCCCTATAATGACTTTCTACCTAGAAACTCATATTTTCCATATAATTGTTGAGGAGAAAAAAACCGAATACACCATTTTCTCTGCATATTTTTTAAAAGTATGAGAAAAGTATACAACCAAAGCACTTCCATGTGTGTAGGATAAGTCACCAAGGAGAAAGCGCTCAGGCAAAGTGACTTCTTCCAGAAAGCAGGCAAGAGTTGGTGCGATCCAGCTCAAGGCGTGCACCTCAAATGCTCAGGTGTCCTACCCTCCATCGTAAGAATAAATCAATGAGACACTGAAGGTCAGAATGCAGTAGAGAGAATACAGGCAAGCTTTGTGCTATCCCTCAGTGTTGTTTATTCAAATAATCTATAGTTTTTAAAAAATAGCATTAAAAATAATGCTAAATGGAATAAATCAGACACAAAAAGTCAATTACCCTATGGTTTCTCCAACATGAGAAACCCAAAATATAAATAATTTAAAGAAAATGAAAGATGGCAGGAGATGGGGAGGTGGGCTCTGTATAGACCACAGGGATCTGCAGAAGGTGGAAAGGGGAAAGCCAAGGGGGTGAGGGATACAAATGAACAAGATTTGATATATGAATACACCAATTCACCAAAATGAATGCATATGTACCGCAGACACATACCAACAATAAAAAAAGAAATCAGCACATACTAAAAATATAAACTATATTTTCTTGCCAATGTCTAATGTGTTCTGATAGTCAATTTTAATTTTTATATCTAAAGAAAAGACAGTGGTACTAATCACATAAACCAGGGACCAGGAATATAGTTCAGTGGAACAGTACCTGCCTAGCAAGTGCAAGGTCCTGAGTTCAATTCCAAGTACCAAAAAAAAAAAAAAAAAAAAAAAAAAAATCCATAATTTCATGTAATATCCTGATAGACCGAATTGCTACACAGGTACAATTACTATCATCAATGACAACACCAAAGCTCGGAGACACCAGTGTCCAACAGAGATGAAAATCACCCAAGGCTCCTGACTACAAGAGTGGTTTATTTTCATGAGGTCCTGCACTGCTGAAGCTCCTCAAAATGAACTAAACTAATCAGGTATCCTTTGGAAATTGTTAGAGTATGTTTTCTACCCTAGTAACACATCACTACCCATGATATCAAATATTTGTTCAAAGGAAAGAGTTTTTTTCAATTTGCTGATTGCTGACTATATACTAGGTTTGAAAGTTTTTATGACTTTCATGTGTTTCCTACTAAATGCATTAAAATTCACTCCCATCTGCATTGATACAATTCTGTTTGGGAAAATGGGACATAATTACTATTATCCTTTTGCTTTTGAAATTATTGTGTATGCATGAGGGTAAGTGCAGATTTCTTTTCATGTGATGATTTGGGGAATTCGTGAAGAAAATCTAAGCTACAGATTGTTTTCAAATACAATGACATTTTTATGAACACTAAACAATATCTCATGAAGTTGATATAATGTGATGCTTCATAGACATTTGATAAAACATTTATTCATCTAGATGTTGCTATTTTTCTTTTCACAGTTTCTAGCCAATGGCTTTTTTCCTGGTCCCAAACATTTGGTAGAAGGGAGGCACTAGGAATTCTGCAGCTCCTCCCACAGTGTTCTGGTGCCTTATAAACAAAGAGGCCTGGTCATTATAGATCTTGTCTCTTAAGATCATCTGTCCAGTAAAACAAAAAAAGTGTGTTGGGGCTACAGCTAGCATAGCAAAACAGCAAAACACCAGAAAATCTATAAATACAGAGGATGGTCTCCTGCGAAATTGCGAACACATCAGCAATTTCATTGTTCTTCTATTTGAATAATAATTGAGTTCAGAGAGAGAAATTTTCCTGAAGAGAAAGGGCATATCGGAAAAGAAACATGGATGAAATTTTTTTCTTTAGAAATGCTATTAGGAATTTTAATTTAGTAAGAACTTGATTTGATCTTTAAAAGTGCCATTATTGATTTATTAGGAATGGAAATAGATCGTGCTACTGTAAGATCTTAATGACATATAAGCTCCGTGATCCCTTGGCAATTTTTCTGTAAACTTGAAACTATTCTAAAAGATTTTTTTAAATGCCATTAAAATATTTAAAACAGAAAACAGATCTCTCATCATATCCCTTCACTCTTTCCCTGTTATCCTAAAGAAGTGTCCTGGAGGACACTCTGAGGGTGGGCAGCTCTGAGTCCCCATGGAGGATGAGCCTGGGGGTCAGCAGGTCCCTGCCCAGGGGGAGGGGGCACAAATGGAATGAGAAACCTAGACTGTGTCCTGTTGAGATGGATTTGGGCTGGCATCAGCTTGAACTGAGGGCTTTCCAATAACGACATGAATGTGTGTGTGTGTGTGTGTGTGTGTGTGTGTGTGTGTGTGTATCTATGTGAACTCTCCAGTCAGGAGAACCCAGGGGTAGTTCCATCTCAACACCAGCCATGACCCACATATAAGATTCTACCTACCATCTCACTAAAGGACTCTAGGGAGCTTCCGAGGAGCAGCTGGTCAGAGGGCTAGGTCGGGAAAGCGCGAGATGATACTGAAATGACTCCTCTGCCATAAAGCAGCCTTGGAAAAGTGATGGGGATAGGAAGAGGTGCGGCAACACAGCTGAAAGGGATGCGGCAGCCAGACGTGGAGCACTGTGTGGAGCACCACCTGGGCGACTCCTGAAGGAAGAACCGCTTCCCCATTTGGGCTGAACCTGGCTCTATTGCACGTATTGATGGGTGCAGAACTGGCTTGGACTTTTTCTTAGCCTCTCAATTAGCTTGAAGCAGTGCGAATCGGTCCAGCTGAGGTGCCGATGTGTGGTCTCTGAAGCTAAGAGCCAGGGCAGTGTTTCCGCAGCCCCCTGTAGCTCCCTGATAAAGCGTGTGTGAACCAGGGCAAGGCGGGATGGAGAGCCATGTTCTATGCTGTCAGCTGCGATCCAGCCTCAAGATAAGAGGCCATGATTCCCAAGGGCATAAAAGATTACACATCAGAGCTGAAGCACTGACCAGAAAACAACACATGCTACCTCAGTTGTGTTATGATTATTCTTTCCGCATATCTTTCTCTCTGCATTTGCAGAGGTGATTTCAGGCCTCCTACTTAGCCCAGCTCACAGCACTCACCTATTTCCCGCCATTCTCACAGTCACTCATCCTCAAGCCAATTCTTTCTTCATGAATTAAAACCCAGGTTCAGTCCTGGGTCAAGGCTTTTGTTCCAGTTAACTATCATTATAGCTGGCCTTAGGACCCCTTGTCTCCCCACAACTACAAACATGCCTTAGTGTCTTTATTCTCACCAAGGAAGTGGTAGATTAGAATTAACTCACTAGAATTCCAATAACTTTTCCATGGGATTAAAAATACAAACTTCCTGGCCGGCGATGGGGACTAGGAAGGGTTCTTGTTATAGTTTTGGGTTTTCCAAGGCAAACGATATAATACAGGACATATATTTTATAAGGTTATGTATAATAGTCACCCAAAGAACCACATACAAATAGAGAGCACGGGAAATCTGCCCACACACTAAAGACCAAACAAACCAGCTTCAGGCCCGGATTCCACAGTAATGTCCTGCATGAATGAAGATGAAGACCTAGAACCCATAACAATGCCTTCCATGAGGGCAACTGGTGCCTTAGAGCCCATGGCAGTGTCTCATGCAGGCCTGTTTCAGGGATCTTCCTAGAGCCAGGAAGCCATGCTCAAAGTAAGAATCAGAGCTCCCCTGAAAGGTACCACAGCCATCCTCAGCAATAGTGAGGTCCTGAGCTCCTCTTGCAATGAAGAAAGCCAACATGACAAGCTTCTCCAGGAGACTGAGCAGTGCACCATCTTCCCCTCTGGAGCCAGGAAGCAATGCTCAAAGTGAGGACCAGAGCTCACCCAAAGTGAACCAAAGCCATTCTCAGGTCCTGAGCTCCTCGAATGATGAGAACAGCCAAGTTCATCAGGAAATCCAGCATGACAAGCTCCTCCAAGAAAACCTCGGAGAGAACAGCTCCTTACAGCTTCTAATAACACCCAACAGTTTCTACCTGCTTGCAATAGCTTCAACTTCTTCTCCAGTTCTGCTTATTATGCTGTTGGCAACAATCCTGAGGTGGGCCTCCCACACCCAGCCTCATACTGGTTCAATTCAGGTGAGTTTTACAAGTCAACCACCAGTTGTCAATGTACCACAGCTCTCTCTAATTATGAAATTCAAAACCTAAGAAGATGTATAAAGGAGTAATGGATAAAAAGGTATCTATTAGTCCATATTGATATAAATAAATAAACTAAAATTTGAAGAAGAGTACAACAGTTACATAGTTTTCATCTCTGGGATAGGCAGAGGGTCTCCTCAATCCAGCAACTGCAAAAGATGACACACCATGCCTGTATCAAGTTAAGAATCTATTATATGACTAAGTGACTTTTCCTCTGTAATTAATAGAAATAGAATGTAATAGAAAACTCTATTTTTAGACTTTTCCACTGTAATTAAGTTCATTAATCATTCATCTTAAAATTAGGGAAATTATCTTGGGTTGTACGGATAGAGAAATAAGAGATACTAAATATGAAAAGCACTTGGCTTATTGCTACTGGCTGGGAGATTTAGAGGTCCCATGTGCTAATCGATTGACCTGACCAGAGGTTTCTAGAGGTTTTCTGTAAGTTTGAAATTTTTTTCTGATAATAATATATATAAATTACAGATATATATGTATATATTATCATTATCATAATAATAATATGCACTGTCAATATATCTTACAGTTTAAAAAGAATTGGAAACCTATAGTGAGTTTCTAGTATTTAACACAGTAAGGTTTTTTGAAGCCTAGCCTGTGTCTATGCTGTATTTGTTGTAATGAATTTTCACAGAATGCTATGGATAGCATAAAGAATTACAGAGAAATAAAATAGCATTTTAAATGTGTGTGTGTGTGTGTGTGTGTGTGTGTGTGTGTGTGTGTGTGTATGTGTGTGTGTGTGTGTGTATTGCTGAGGCTGAAATGTATGTTAGGCAAGAGCTTTATCACTGAATTTTACTCCAACCCTACACTGTATATATTTTTAAAACTGAAAAATTTGCAAGGAAATTGAATTCCCAACTAGATCACCAGAAACAATCCCACTCAAATCTCAGGATAAAATAATAGAGTACTGTTCAAATCTTCAAGAATCTTTCCTCAAGAATCTGGCAGTCTTTTTCAAAACATGAAAGGAAAGTAAGGGGAAACAGGAAATAAGTGATGTAAAGATCAATTCTTCCTATCTTTTCCTCAAATCAGAATCTTTGCACTGTGCATATCATGAGCTCAACTAAAAGACTTGCGAGTAAGGTCATCATTGCTCTTTAGCATTTAAAACACCAGGCATTGTACATGTAGGACTCTTGCTTAGTCTTAGAGCAGATGCACTAATAGCAGTTACATAATTCATTTAGCATCTTTAATAGATAATGTCCTAGGGGCTGGAGATATAGCTCAGTGGAATAAGTGCTTCCCTAGCAAGCGCAGGGTCCTGAGTTCGATCGCCAGTACCGCAAAAAAAAAAAAAAAAAAAGATAATGTCCTATAGATGAGAAACAACATAAATTGTTGTATGCCCTAAGAATATATTCAATTTATCATCTAAAGAGTAAAGACCATTACTCAAAAAATTACATGTGATTTCTGATATTTCACAAAACTAAGCTTGTTTTTCTCTATATGTATAGCTTTTGTTCAATATACATTTGGTTATACTGAATTTTTAAAGAATAAGACAGTCACCTTAGATTGGTAAAGAAAAAATAATTTATATCAAAAACATGAAAAAATTAAACCTGTATAAAAACTGCTAATAAAGGGATTTATTTGGATGAGGAAATGCAATGAAATTAAAAAATAATCTTTAACAAAATATTTAATAAACTTTTTTCATTAACAATTGCACATGTTTTAAAAATTCATCATGATCACACTCCTGGGAAACACCTTTAAATTTTTAAAAATAGATATATAATTTACACTACAACTTGACATTATCTCACCATAGTAAAATAACATAACAAAAATCTACCAGCTTAACCATTTTGGCAGTACAGTTCACATTGTTGTGAAACAGATAAACAGAGCTTTTTCTTCTTGTAAAATTAAAACTTAGTACCTATTAAATAACAACCCCCACTTACCCTTGCTCCCACTCCCTGGTGACCACCATTCTACTTTCCATTTCTATGAATTTGACTACTTTAGATATTTCACACAAGTAGAACCAAACAGTATTGTTCTTTTTGTGATCAGCTCATTACACTTAGCACAAGGCCACACAGTACATGCCTTTTGTCTCCTATGACCAGATGCCCTTCCTCTTAGAGGGTGACTAATATTAAATCCTTGGCGTATGCACACACCTACACTGATTATCCATCTATCACTGGTCATGGGCATTTCTTCCACCTGTCATTGTGAATGGTGACGTTGCAGGCAAATACTTCAAGACCAGCTTTGAATCCTGGCTACCCTAGAAGTAGTATTACTGTATTGAAGAGTAATTCTAATTTCAGTATTTTGAGGAATGCCATACCGTCTTTCACAATGGTTGCATTATCTTACAGTCTTACCAACAGAGGACAGGGGTTCCAATCTCTCTGTTTTTTGCTTCTTGGTTACTTCTAGAGATTTTTATTTAGTATTTTTAGACCACAGTGGAGCTCAAGTAACTGAAACTATGCAAGGGAAAACTACAGATGAGGGAAGATCACCGTTCTGTATTTATCTCAGCACCACACCGTGTGGCTTTAACAAAAGCTGCAAAGTTGGAAAGTATCAGTCTTGCACTCTTGTTTTATCTAAAAGTGTTTTAACTATTCTTGGCTATTTGCATTTCCATATAAATTTTAGAAAAGGCTCATCATTTTTATATAACACCTACTAAAATTTTGACAGGAAATATTTTGAATCTATATATAAATTGGGAGAAAATTGTCATTTAAAAAAATTGAGTTGTCCAATCCATGAACATAGAGTCCCTCTATATACATCTGCCCATCTACTCATCTGTCTATTCATCCATCCAGCCAGCCAGCCAGCTATCCTATCTGTCCTATTTATATTGGTGTTACCATGGATATAATTATTTTTTAAATACCATTACCACAGCATTTTTTACAATATGTAGAAAGAGTTGTTTTTCATATACGAGTCTTGTGTCTTCTAACATTGCTGAACTTATTTATGATTTTTATCAAATATTTATCATTTTCAGTGTTTATTATTTCTTTTTCTGGTTTTAAGTAACTGTCTAGTGTCATGTCCTTCAGCCTGAACAATTCTGTAAAATTTCCTCTAAGGCTGGTCCATTAGTAGAAAATAATTTTAGCCTTTGCATCTCTAGGAGTATTTTTATTTCATCTTAATTTGTATGAAATAATTTTGGTATATATAAACATTTTCACTGATTTTTCTGATTTTGCTTTCTTCAGAACTTTGTGCCATTCCAGTGTCCTCTTGTCTATATTGATTTTGATACTAAGTCAGTTGCTAATCTCGTACTTCCTCAACCCCTCAACCCAATAAATTTACTCTGAAAGAATTAATATTTATTAGTTTTTAGAACTATAGAAAATACTCTCAAAATTCATTTGGAACCAGAAGAGACCTAAAAGAGCAAAAGCAATTCTGGGCAACAAAGGCAAGGCAGGAGGTATCAAAATCCCTGACCTGGAAGTATACTACAAAGCTATTATGATAAAATCAGCATGGTATTAGAAAAAAAAGAAAAGACCTGAGGATCAGTGGAACATACTAGAAGATGCAGATGCAACTACAAACACACTCAGCCACTTTACCTTTAACAAAAGAGCCAAACGTGTTCACTGGAAGAAAGATAGCTTCTTCGATAAATGATGCTGGAAAAACTGGCTTTCCACATGCTAACAACTAGAACTAGACCTATGTCTATCAACAATTTTTCCATATCTTTGCCAAATTGCTATTTCTTAGGGGGTTTTGATAATAGCTACCTTAATGAGTGTAAAGTGCACATATATTTCTAATTTAAATACGAAATATGATATTATTTTATTATGTTTATATGAAAAATAGTATGAAATTTTAAAGAAAACACTAAACATCTTTTGGAATGGATAGCAGTTAACAGTTTTGGGAATGGAAGGTCACTTTTAGATTCAAAGAATAGGTTATTGGTTAGTTCCCGAGAAGTCAGTTATACTGTGAAATCTATTGAGTCAAGGCTGTAGCACTACTACCTGATATTATTACTTTGGTAAAGGATACCATATCAGAAGTAATGAGAGATTTCTTGTGTATGCAAGACTACACCCGTGAAAGATAGCATCATATGGTATAAGATAATAAAAAAATTCTCAGTTGTTATTTCTGACAACCCTAAAGCAAAACTTGATCCATGTCTATGCTAGACTGGGTGAGAATTAATATAGGAGCATATCATGCCTTAAATTCAGTTACTGCTAATAACAAAACAAATGTCAATTTTTATTTTTCAAGATACCTTTTAAAACATTCTGGATTTGGTGTTCTAATTTTGATAGGTGTCTTGATTTATCCTATCAACGGTTAGTAATTTCTCTCTGTTCTATAGTTTTGACTTTTATAGATTCAAAATTTAACTATGAAACTACTGCTAGACATTAACTTCTTTATCTTTCTGTAGAGTATCCTGACAATATGTGTCAAAAACATGAAATACATGATAATTTTTCCAGATATTTTACATGTAGAATTATCTTAATTAAATTATGAAATCAATTAACAAATTATGATCCAAAGATGTTCGTGTAATGTTATTTTAATAAAACATAGGCAATCTCAAGTGCCTAATAGCAAGAAATTGTTTAATAAAATAATGCCCCTCTGTACATTGGATGTATACAGCCATTAAGCATAATGCTATTGCTTTATGGTCTATGCTTCACTAATACTTTTTGTGCTTTTTATGTATGTTTATAGTTTCATATGTTTTTTATGACTTTCACCACCCACTTGTTCATGTTTTATAAATATAAAAAGGCATCTATAACATGTTGCCAAGTGGTAAAAGCAAGGTAGAATCCACAGAGACCAGTGCACAAGGACTGACAGTGTGGGTAACATCAGAGATAGTTCAGTTGCACATGTAATGAGTTTAGTGAACTCATTACATGTACAACTAAATACCTATGTACACAGAACTTCAATTCACAAATACTAGAGAATTACTCTAGGTTAGGAGAGCAAGGGGAATGTTGTCTTATTATTTATTTTTGTTTCCTAAATTTTCTGTAAGAAATACATATAAACTGTGTCATATAAAATAATAAAGGAGTAAAACCTGCCAGCAATCCATGGGTGTCATTTCTGAGCATGGCCTCTGGCCACTTGGGTCTGGTCTCCAAAGAGCCACCTTTCATTGCAGAGCAAGCAACCTTACTGCGTACAGAGAACGCCTGGGCACAAGGATTCACTTTAGCTAACTCTGTGCTGCCTGCTATCTCTTTACATTCTGATGAGGGGGAAGGGAAACGAACAATGCCAATAAGAAGTTCTTCTGTATCCTTGAGAGAAGTTTCATGCACAGAAAAAGACCACTCATATGCTTACTTTGGTTATAAAGCTTCATATTAAATTTCTTAAAGTTACAAATTCAACAAGCCAATTTACCCTAAAGTTTTTGGCAGCAATTCATGACTCATTAGTATGATATATTGTAACAGCTCCTTATAGGAGGATTTCCATTCACCAATGGTCCAAATTTTTAAAATTCTTATCTTTATAAGCAATTGTTTCAAAAAGTGCCTGTCTGAGAAATCAAATAGATTAGATAGGTAGGGAGCTTGAGAATGCTAGACTATATGTACATATATAAACTACTAAATGTTCCAGAACTATAAAAACATTTGGCAAGATTTCAACTTAAAATAACAGACCTAAATCAATTACTGCTTAAACGGACACTACCCTGTTATTTAGCAAGGTAGAATTTCTTATACATTTGAAACCCTTAAAATAACAGGTATGCACAGAGTTCTTAATACAAAAAGATCACAACCAAAATGTTAAACATTTCTACTGTAAATTGTGTAGCTCCTAAGGTCAAAACATCTTTACCTGAGAAGGAAATAGTGTCACACCACTTCTGAGACTGGCTTCTTAGGCAGTGAAAGTTGTACCATGGAGAATTACAACCAAACTTCTGAGTGGATTGTCAGAGCAACTAAGGGCCACCTCAAGCTCCATCGTGCTATAAAAGAAGCCTCCTGACTAGGAAGGTAAGTCACTCAACACTATGAGCTCATGGCCGGTGTTTCACCTTTATGCATAGCCTCACCTAAATTTCAGCTTAACTTTTACCTGCCAGCTGCTTAATTAGACAGGCACAGCATATTAAGTCAGGGTTTCATTTAATTCTGGATCCTTTGTAGATCCTTCCTATCCATTAGACACAATTCACACGCATGCACACACAATTCATGTATATATGCACACGCAAAGTATTATTTGACGGAATTTTGGGTGCCTTTCACAAGTGACAGTAACAATGTTGAAAGCCTTTCTACTGGTAAATATTCACACAGCTATATACATTTTGAAGGTAAAATGAGACTGAGAGTACAAAGAAACCCCACTGCCTCCTTGCTATCCTTCCCACCACCCCAGGCAGCTGATAACATGGTAGTAACAAATCTGAGATAAGCTCGCCAATCACCTGCCTTCTTCCCTCTCTGCCTGCCTCCCTTCCTCCCTTCCTCCCTTCCTCCCTTTACCTTCTCTCTTTCTGCCCCTCTCCCTCCTCCTTCCCTTTGCCCTTCCTCTCCTTCTCTCTCTCCCTCTCCCTTTCCCTCCCTTAGCGCAGGCTTAATTGCTCATCCTGTTGGTGTCACATAGGGTTGACAGGCCCAAGATCACCATGCTGGCTTCATCTTCTACCTGCCTGAGCAACACAGACCTGATGCCAGAAAGCTGCAGCTCGCTAGAGAGAGCTTTTTCATGCCTCATGTTGTAGCTTGCTGCTCACTAGACAATTTAAAAGTGAAGGAGAAAAACTGCTGCTTTTATTTAGAACACCTTGCTTATACCATCCCAGTCAGCAAGGTAAAATGGGTTTAATTGTACTCAAGGGTTTATTTTTGAAAGAGTTATTTTTGCCTCTTTACTGGGAAATTTAAAAAGCAGTCCCTCACCTTACTAGAGATATAGCTTGAGACCCTTCGTATTGCATAGCTCTCACCAGTAGAGAAGAGCTGGAGTTTAGCTGCACCATGAACCAGGACACTGAGATCCAGCACGAGTAGTATCATCTGGCTACACAGAAAAAAACAATACATATAAGATAAACAGATACTGGCTCCAGACACTGAGTGTATTTCCCAGATACCGCCACAGCAACACTTCCTCTGCTGCGAGGTTATAAAGTACTCAGAGGGATTGTTTTTCTCTCTGGAAACACAAGCCAGTCAAGATTTAATCTAGCACCTCTACGGGCAATGCTGAATTTTACTTCAGTTTCCTTTCAACATCCCAACATTGAATTTTTCCTTTTTAATTTATTTTTCATAACATAAATTTCTCTTTGTTCCTCTAATTATTCATCTTTAGCTTTCATTATAGAAAATTGCTTAACTAAAAAATACAGTAAAATTATTCCACTTAAAGTAGATTAGTGTGTCAAAATAGAGATTAGCAATCATAGCCACACAATAATGCTCTCAAAATGCATGGCTTTGCCCTAGTCTTCCCTGAAAATATTTTACTTTTCCTGAAGATGAGCTTTTCAAAAATATAGGTTACATGTATAAAACCTGCTTCAGCTAAAATATATTGGTTCTTCAAGTAACCAAATAACCAAATAAAATCGCTTTTGAAGGCAGAGAAAATATGCACTGGTCCAGAGACATCTACTTGCCATGCAATACAAACAGATGTGACCAGGAACAATTTCCTTTTTTATCAGGCATAGGACTTAAAGAGAATGACCTGAGAGAACTATAAAACTAGCCTGAGTCTTAAACAGGTCACAAGGAGCAAATGTCCAGTATCTGAGGATTAGTGAATGAGCACAGCTCACACGATTGGCAACAACCCTACAAACTCAGGAAGTGTCAGCATCCACAAGCGTGGGAGTTCAAAACGGACCTTTGGTTTGGTTGAGCTAAATCTTAAAACTTTTCCTTTACTACAGTAAAAGCTGTAGTAAAAGAAAAGCTCTAGCTCGGTATAATCACAAGAAAGGGGTGGGGTGAGAGAAAGAGGCCAGATACTAGATATAAGTATAATAGAAAGATTAGATTTTGAGAAGCAGATGAGAGATAATGACCCATCAAGCCAGGAGACTGCTTTATTTTATGAAAAACTTCCATAAAACTGCCTGGTTTGAAAGTTGTCTCTTACTTTCAGCTCTGTTTATGATAAAAACTAAGTCGCCTTTCTGTCAAACCATCCCCAAAAGTATGCCCTTTCTCAAAGTCAAACTATCCTTAAGATAAATTAAAATAATAAATATAATCACAGTAAGAGCAATCAATATTTAAGCTCTTTGGGTGAATGAGTTGACAATTTTAAGGAGCAGGTTATCTGAAAAATTTTAATATTTGACCCTAAAACTTATTCGATTTTAAGAATTTTCTCTTGTGGTTATGCTTTTATCTACTCTTAATGATAGATCTATTTCTCTGGCTATACTATAACTAAACAGCAGAAGTAATATAGCCAATTTTAAAGTAAACAAGTATATATTCTCATAGAAATCATAATTATTTATATTAACTAAATCATGGGGCTATGAGTTGTCTTAGTTACTTTCTCATTGCTGGGAAAAAAATAGCCAACATCCTCAAGTTACAGGAGGAGTGGTTTATTTCACCTTACAGTGTGTAAAGCGTTCAGTCCATGATTGGCTGGCTCCAAGGCAGGGGCATGGCAGACGGGCATGATGGAGGAGAAAGAGTTCATGGCATGGCAGAAACAAACCAGCAGCCTTGCTCCTGCTTTTCTTTTTTTATTTGATCCACTTTCTAATTCCACTGGTAGTCACGGTAGTTCTTCCCTAAATCCACCACCCGTACCCAGAACTATGCCAAATCAGTAGACTAAACCAGTGATGAATATCACACACCCATGATCCAGCCACCTTCCAAATCCCCACCTGCAAGCACAGGCACAACAGGAGATAAGACTTTTAGTTAGCTCAGCCACTGTCCTACAGAATGTGGTAGCCTCCAAGATTAAAAGAAGTACAAAATGATTATCCATATTTTAGCACACGAAGGAACACAGAGCCCAAGATAGTTTTGCCTAGGAACTCTGCTGGTACAGGTATCCACACTGAAATGTTTTCCATGAAGCCAACAGTGGCACATATATAGTTAAAGTGCCTGTTATTGTGACAAAGAACAAGAGTGATAGACGCACCATGGACCAGATAGATATCCATGAACCCTTGACATATGCCACACTAAACGATGATATTGAGAGTAGAGGCCCACGCTTCCCATCTGGGGTCGCCAGAGACTTCTGGGATGCTCTCCCTCAGTGAAGCAGTCACTGAACCAAACATGTCCACTTCATCACACTTAGACTATCAAAAAACACAGCTACTGTGCCTTACTCACACACTTTACTACAAGGAGATTCAGTATCCCATGTCCACAGCTGCTAATAATATTAGGTACAGTTTCTGAATATAGAGTTGTCCTGAATTATAATGAACAACAGAGCTATAAATGTGGTGTAGGCTGGAAACACTGCATGATAATGAAGTTTGGGAGTAAACTTTTTAAAAGTTGCTTCAGTATCTAGGACACTGCTAATCTTTCAAGTATTTTACTGTTTTTACTGTTTTGTTGCTCTAGTTACACAAAATAAATTGACATGGGTACCTAGATTTTTATTAATGCTTATCTCACTTTGAAAAGACTTTGCAGAGTTTTAATTCTAACCTAAATTATAATTGTATATTGTATAACTGCATATGTATAATTGTATTTTTAGTGGGTACTTCTGACTGTGTGGTTTCTGCTGTCTTTCTCCAATATCATGAATGTAATTATGAAGCTAATTACCATTAAGTAGAGAACCCTCACATACTACTTCTCTGCTTAAAAACAGTTAATGCTTCCCTACTGAACATTTAAAAAGTCACAGTTCCTATGGCTGATCTTTCAATAGCTCTGGCACCACTTCGGTTACTGAAATATCTGTCATAGACCCTGAAAAGTACTCTAGTGAGAGGTATCATTCCACCCTTGCAGCATTTTGTGAATATGTGTTTTGTCAACTTTGCTGTAAGGTAAGCAATTTGAGGGCAATCACATCACATAGCCTCTGGGAATGTGCTATGTTGGTGGTGCTGAGTTTTCCTCCAAATCTAAGCTTAATAATATTAGATCCAGTTTCTGAATATAGAGTTGTCTCCATGCAACAACTGACGATAGTCAAGCCAAAAGCAATTACTAAAATGATATTCATTTATTATGTGTTTTAGCATAATAGATTCGCTGGTGGCAAACCTAGGTTGCCACTGAACACTCTAAAAGTTTCACCACCACTGGATTATATGTATCAGAACAGACACTTGTATTCAAGTTGTGAATTTATTCCGGTCTTAATTATCCTCATATATGGAAATCAATTTTACTATTACTCAGTTACTTTAGGTAGTGAAAAATTAAGATTTATTGTACTTGGGGCACCCGACATAATGGGTAACAAGTATGTTAGTCACTCACATCTCTTTAGAGCTCTTCTGTCTGCCACAGAAGCAGAAAACCAAAATTTTAAATGAAATAAATCAGACACATAAACCTAAATATAGCATGATCTCTTTTATATAAGAAACCTAACACATAAATGAAAAGAAAAATAAAAGGTAGATAACAAAAAATAGGGCGATGGATCTTTTCAAGAAAGGAAGGGATCAAGAGAAAGTGGACAGGTTCAACAGCAGAGGTGCAGGGGAGGAAAGAGAATCGAGATGCGTTATATCCACATACCAGCACCCCACAAGAAATGCAGCCACCATGTACTGCAGACACGCACTAGGAAACACAAGACATTAAATAGAAACAAGGAAGAGCAAAACAAACATAACACACAGCTCCAAAAGCTCTGGATAGAAGTGAGGATCTTAAAATATTTTCAAAGCATACAGTACAGCATTCCGTGTTCACATGTCACTTTCCCAGCTGGACAGAATGGCAGTTTAAACACACACACATCACATACACAGGCACACGCACACGCACACACGCACGCACACAGCATGCTAGCTTTTAATAGAGAAAATCCTAGGATCACTGTAGCATAATCGCCCTATAATCTTCTCCCTCTGCAATTTGCTATCAGAGCACTTTCATTCTTTGTACCACCAACTGTTTGAAGCCATAGTCTCCTCTCTGATCATCTAGTCCACACTGACTCACTTAAAAATTGCAACTAAGATTCCCTGACTGTTTTACTGGATCATTTTTCTTAAGTTCTCCAGAAAACTTGAAATTGCCAAGGTCAGTTCACTCTTTCAACCTGTTGACCCTTTTAGAATTTACCACAACAGCCCACTTCGAAACCTCTTTTCCACATTGATTTTCATGACCCTTCTCCACCTCACTCTGTTCTCCTGTTGCCTGTATCACTGCCTTTTATTCGTTCGCTCTCTCAAACTAGGTGTGCCACTCGTTCACCACCCACCGCCCCCCACTTTCTCACAAGCGTATCGGTTCCCATGATTTCAGTCCTTCCCTCAGTACCCAGGACTGCCATGTTTGCATCACCAGATTCTCAGTTGCATTTATACCTGGATGTTTCCATGACAACTCCAACATAATTTATACAAACTACTTTTCTTCCAAAATCTGGGCTTTCTCCCGTATTCTCCATTTTCCAGTATTCTCTGTTTCTATTTTTAAAAAATCTTAGCTTTCCTAGTGATTGACATTTAAACCCATAGAGCACTCTCTAAATCCTTGCATACCTTGTCCCCACATCCGGATGATTACATTTGTCTATCTAGTGATGGCCGTGTATCTTCTGTCTTTGCCAGGGCCTTACTTCAGGCTTGAACTGTCCAACTGGACTAAAACCTTTAAAAACTGATTTTCTCTCAGTAGTGTGAAAAGTTTCATGGACTGAAATCCATGGGCTATGTCTTGATAACTACTCTATCTCCCCTCTCTGAAGATTGCTCTCTTGCTCCTTGGTCAGTAGGCTGAGACTTCCCTGAGTGATGGTCCCCTAATTTACCTTGGTCTACAAACCATCACTTTTTATGTCATACCCATTAGAAAGCTCTCAAGCTAGACTATCCCAGAATCACAAATGGAACAACCTATGAATCACCTTTCACAAAACTAGTACAAGGGCCCATTGGTTTTTAACATTCTTTTCTGAGCAGATTATAAACATTCAGAAAATCTGGAAAATGTAAAACAAATATCACTCAAAGTTCTACAGATACTAACATCTGGCTAGATTTCCTTCTAGTCTAGTTTCTGTGCTCTTTAAAAAAAACTGGGGTTGCATGCTACATATTTTTATACATTGTTTGATTTAGAGAATAACCATGTTTTCTATGCCTTTAAAATAGTCTTCAAGAATAAATTGAGGAACATTAGAATATTTTGTAACTAATATATCCACTCATTTTTTCAAATTTCTCTTATGATTTCTATAATAAGCATCTATGCCACTGAATCTTGTCAATTTGACTGGATTGAAAATTGGGTGTGTGATTGGATTACAAGGAAATGTAATGCCTTCATTAATTGATGATTAGTGGAGCCTTGTTGGAGGAAGTGGGTCCTGGGGGCATGACCTTAGAGAATATGTCTGGTCCCTGGTCCCTTCCTCTGGGGCTTTTCCCCTCCTGTTTCCCAGATGCCATGAGTTGAACAGAGCTTTCCCATCATGCCCTTCTGCCATGATCTTTCTGCCACAGAGCCAGCCAACCATGGACTGTTACCTTGGAAAGGAGGAATCAAATTAAACCCCTCTCAATTAACTTGTGGGCATTGGCAACAGAAGCCAGATAATACTCTATCTTCACATTGCAGTGTTTGTCAGTAATTTTATTTCTTATCACAGGTACCTAGAAGAAGCATTACCTATCAAAGAGCAGAAAGATTTTGAAGCTCATGATTCACACTATCAAATTACTTTCCAAAACAGCTGAATCGATTTACACTTTAACTGCAGAAGATAAAAGGACTTACTTGCAAACTGTGAAATTCTTAAAGGGCTCTGCGTAGTTCTAGTACAGTGACACCTCAGTTGTCAAACAGCTGCAAGCTTGAACTATTCATAGAGCAAAGTTTGAAAAAATCTGCTCAGTGTTCATAAATTTGCTCAACAACTGAGCCAAAAATATGACTTGAAAAAATCTGTGTGGGTGATGAGTCACGTGTTGTGTCTTGCTGCTGACACAAAGGGGTGATGTTTCATTCTAAGGGCCACTCTTGCCCAAACAAACTTTTAGTGACAAAATGGGGGAAAAGACCAAGAAAAAAGATCCCAGAAAGGATACTGCCAGCAGTCTTGATGGAAAGAACATTCTCCTCCTGCTCCAGTTTCCCTCTGTTCTCCAGTATACCAGGAAGCCTTCATGTCAAGGTAAGTACCTCAACAGGATTTTTAAGTTATATTTACTATACTGTTTTTTGATATTTACCGCACTGTATTTATTGCATTTAGATATTTTAGGGGGTATTTCCACAACCTAAGCCTGTTAACTTTGTGTTAAAATACAGTGAAAATGAATTTATAAGTGTAATTTCGGGGCCTCAGAGACAATTATTTGGTTTTCCATTATTTCGTATTGGAAAAATATGTACAGTTCTTGAACTTTTCAGTGTCTGAACACGAATTTGGTACAAAGCGAGTTTGACAACCCAGGTGTCACTATTCCTTCGCAGCTCCAATTCCTGTCTTCACAGGCAACTTCTTAAAACCACAGTCGTGTTTACAGGTACTCAGAAAATTCCAGTAATTTCTCTACCCATAGAAAATAGCATTTCAGTCCTCCACAAATTGCTTGTAACTTGCTTTGTTCCTCTTCACTCAGTGGTCTGCACCAGTGATTCTGCTCCTGGCTACACTTATAACCACCTGAAGAAGTCTTCACAAATATATGGCTGAAGGTCCCACTCTAGGATAATTACATAACACTAGAAACTAGCTTCGTTAGAAAGTTTTCCATCAGCAGATCCTGATGTGTTTAAGTCACTGGGAGTGGCATCTTCTTGCTTAGAGTGAAATAAGTAGAAAGAGTGGAAGAACATTTATGAAAAATACAAATTCATGGGCTGCATTGAACAAATTTCTGTCACTATTAACAAGTTACCTGACATCTTCCGCTTTATAATAGGGAAGGTTTATTTTGGCTCACGGTTTTGGAAATTTCAGTTCACTGTTGGTTGGTCACCTGCTCTCTGGGTACAGCAAGGCATTGAGGTGTATGGTAGAGCAAGCTGCACGCTTCAGGATAGGCAGGAAGCAGAGAGGAAGAGGAGGGGTCAGAGTACCAGTATTCTCTTGACCAGCACAACCCCAGAGAGCAGAAGCTGTCAGTAGCCCCCATCATTTGCACCAATAACACCCTGGGTAGGAACCAACCCTTTCACATGTGAGTACTTGAAGGGATATTCCAGACCCAAGCTAGAACACAGACCTCACTTTAAAAGCTACTACTTTAGACACCTTAGGACTAGCCCCCAGGAACCTGCAACTTAATAAGCCCATGGTTTCTGTGGGCAACAGATGACTGCTGCTGTAGTAAGAACAGACTACCACCATTTTCTTCATTAGTGCCAAGTTTCCCAGCTCTGTAACTTAAGCCTTTGGCTCTACCTGCTTCAGGTTCACAACTAGACTTGACTCACAATTATAACTTATCCTGGTCTCCAACCTCCCTACATGAATCACTTCTATTTTGTAATGCCTAACTTAAGTACTCATCCTTCCAGCACCGTGTATTTGTTCCAACACTTGGTACATTCAGCATTCACTTTTGATATCTTTACCATGATATTTCTCTTCAGTCCTCCAGTGAACACATTTGTGTAGACATGCTTATGGGGGAAAGGGGCATTGTTTAAAAAGTAATCAAGATTTCTTCTTCCATAATTATTCCAGCGTGCAGTGATGCACTAACTGATCTCGCTCTGCTGTGTTCTGTTGGATCAGGTATATTTTGTCTATTTAGTAGTTGTTAGCCATTTACTTAGAGCAACAGTTCCCTTAGTTTGATCATTTAGATACACTGCATCACACATGAGCATTTGTGCAAGGTTGAAGTGGATCTGGTGCCCCAGGTGCCCTCAAGTTCACTTAGTGAATTTTTTTTTTGGTATCAGGAATCAAACTCAGGACCTTGTACTTGCCAGACAGGCACTGTGCTGCTGAGCTATATGCTTGGCCAGACCTCAAGATCAGTAACACACAACTTCACAGTTTAAGGAATAGACTCAAGAACATTCACAAAACCACTCCCCAGTTCTGTCCTCTGAAAGTTAAACTCAAATGCAAACTTCTGTTAACAGTCTCAAGAAAAACTAATTGCCATTTCTATCTCAACGTTTCCTTTTTTAAGTTTTTGAGTATATTCATTGTGGGGTCTTGATACATACAGCATCTAGATAGATCCCTTATATTTGTCCCACTTCTCTCTCATGAAGTAGTAAACATGATTAGCATAGAGTTTATTGTTTCCTCTGACCTTCTTCCTGAACATCTGATTCACTACCAGTTTATTACCCCCAATGACTCCAAGCTTCTGAAAGAAGGGCGTGGCACTCCCCGTGCACATAGATTACAGTGCCTACATTACATGACACAGCAAAAGTCAATAAATTTGAGCTAAACAAGTAGTTAGTGGTAGTACATAGATTTTTGTTGAATCACAAGTATAATGTTGCAGATTTCCCTTCAATTTACTTTATCCAAGCTGTAAGATATCTTCCATTTCCATGAGAATTATCATGCCACAGACAAGAAACAAACAGCCATGTGCTCATTGGTAGGGATGGGAATCACACACCTATTTTTTATTGTAGGTACACAGAATAGAAAAACCGAGAAGAGCAACTGTGTGCAGAGCACCTAATTACTCCATCCATTGGTTACCTCATCTATTAATTGTGAGCAAATTTCTGTCTACCTCACAGAATTTGTGTGAAGATTAAATTGGTTTATGTAAAAGTATCTAGTGTATGCTGCATATAAGTAGTCTTTAGCTGGTGTCTAGTAACTTTAACCATTCTGATTTACAAAGACAAAAGAACACTGGGAGTTTGTTTATTCATAAGCATTCAGTTCTGGAGAACAAAACCAAAATATAAAGTACAGAGGGAAAGTAAGATGCACTGTGTGAAGTGAGCCACAGGTATATGCTATGCATGAATGTAAAATACACTGACTAACGAAGTAGCTGAGTAGAACACCTGAAATAGGATTAGCATCATAGGTTCTATTCAGGTTCTTGTTAGTAGTTTGAACCTGAGCTTGGACAGCTACTCTGAGTGAGGAACTCATGGAATAACATGAATGCCTCTTTATCCAAATCAATTGATAGAAGAGTTCTGTTTGAGTCACCATCTGAGGGTTGATGAACGGCCCTTAATTGTTGGAACACAAGGACTGTGACATCTGAATTTCTGTTGAAACTAGTGTACAACTTTAATTATACATGTCAATCTATCAAAAACTGCCCAAACCGATCATGTTTCTTTTCTTATCAGGTCAAAATTTTAATCTTGACATTTCGCTGTAATTGATGAAAGACAAGAAAACAAGTTAAGTGTCCTTTAAGCCTTTCAGATAGCCTTGTGGCGATGAAACTCAAATTTGGAGGAAGCAACCCAACATTAAGAAACACAGTGAGATGGAAAACTATGTCACACAAATACAATAAAGATGTAAGACAAACTATGGTGGCAAAAACTATTGTCTCAGAGTATATTAGATTGAACCACACCATTTTTAATTTCTTGAAACGGCAATTCATGTTTTTCAGGCTAACAGACTAAGAGAAATTAAGCTTCGCTGAAAGATTATTGCTCTGTTGAAAAAACACTGGCTTAGGTGATATTTTACATAGTTTATATATGTATAATGATGAAATATCATTCCTTTTATTGGAAGAATAAGAAAAACAAGATCTATGAAAGAAAAGAGAAATAGAAAGTGAAAAGATACGGAAGGATAGATCACCATTTCCTCCTCTTTACTGGAGCAAAAATTTGGAAAGACACTTGAAATCATGGAGGAGATGGTGGACAGGAGGCACTGATCAGAGAAAGATGCTATGATTTAGAGGGGATGAGGTGTCATGCTTGTAATGCGAGTGGAAACAGACATCTTTAGAAAGTAATTCAGAAGCAGCAGCGCAGGTTAGCCCCACCTGACAAGACACAGAGCAAAGACAGAAGAGAAGAACCCTGAAAGTTTCACTTACCTCAAGAGTTAGGGAGCCCAAGCACATGGTGGGACTCTGACAGAGGAGTTAAATATCTTGCTCAGAAGCCCTCTCTACATTATCCACTCTCACCTGGTCTTTTAGGGAATGTAATTATAATCAGAATAAATTCAACAGAAATGGGAGCAGGACAGTACATTAGGAAGTTAGTCCTTTGCTGAGTTTGGAGGGAAACTGTGCTGCAGGTTGTCTTATGAATACAAAGACTCTGACCTACATATAAAAGGTTCATTTGAGGGTATGCATACAAAAAGGGCTCCTTGATCAACCTGAAAATACTCCTGACTTTGGTCAAGACCTGTGTTAAGTAATAAAGCACTTCACCGTATTTCTCTATATTCTCTCTGGTCTAATCCACCACTCTAGTTTGAAAATCAACGCCACAAATCACTCTGGACCCGGTGGAGGAAATACCGATGCTCCACTTCTTGGCGTTCTGTGGAGGGAGGTAGCAATGAGGACTTGGTAAAAACACTATTGTTTTCAGCAGTTGTATCAGGAAGCCTTACAGTTTTATACTCACAGCTGACTTTTTAGAGTGGGGAAATCTAGAGAAATGCCAAGGGTGGAAGACTCATTATAATCCAAACCCAAATAAACAAAGAGTTAAGGCTATGAAGGAAGCAGTAGAAACCCGAACTCCCAAAGCATTCCAAGCGGAGTCAAAGGACGAAGTAACAGAATGGAGCTGGCAGAATAATGTTAGGAAATAAGAGAAAGCTCGATATTCGTAAAGAAAATATGTATGATAAGGAGCACAAAAAGTATCCTTGGGCTGCAGATGCAGCTCAGTAGCACAGGGCCTGCCTGGCAAGCAGGAGGCCCTGAGTTCAACTTCCGGCACCAAAAAAAAAAAAAAAAAGAATTCACATTTAAAACTTAAAAGGATAGAATTACATTTAAGGAAGTGTTGTAAATGAGTGACTGCAGGAATAATTTTAGGACTGTTCTGTAAAGAGAAAATACAGCAAGAGGCTGTGTTTTCTTCTGAGTCAGCCCCAAGCAACTAATTGTGTCTTCCTTGAACCTTTAGGTTGAGGATTCCCAATCTATAGCTGAGCTCAGCTGGAAAGGTCTGTGGTCCATCAACAGGGCCAACTATGCTTTCTAGAAGTAGGTGCACTGTGAAGCACCACCGTGTGTCCTCATAGACATGGTGTTGAGCAAAAGCCAAGGGGGTGGAGTTGGAGTTGTATAGGAGTACTCAGGATTGCCCTGAGCTGGGTGTAAAAAGACGCTGGGCTTGACCACAAACACCGATTTGGAAAGAAACTCAGGGAAGTACAATGTAATAGGAACCAGGGAAAAAGAAAAAGCCCTGATAGATGAAGATCGGTGTCAGTACCATGGTACTCCACAAGCCACAAGTATGAGGGTGGGAGCAAGTCCTAGGATAGGCAAAGATGAGCTTAAGCCCTTGGGAAAGACTGTGTTGTTCTAGGAAATGACAGTGTCACCGACAGTGAGGAATCAAAGTTAACTTTTCTGTATCAGAAAATTAAGGAATTAGTAAACCACCCCTCAGCCTTGCTTTCTGTGATAATTTATCAATGTATATTACTAAAATAAGATCATTAGTTTCAATAACACAAACCTGATGACAAAAAGTACTCTAAATTTTAGCTGATTAAATAAGAGTATTTTAATAAGTTTCTTTAAAATAACTGTTTACAGCTTATGTGAATGTAATGTGCTAGTAAATTTTTGCTACAATTAACTTACATTCACATTCAATTAAGTACCTCAAATGCTATTGTACAACTTCCTTAGATTCAACATTACACTGATGCAGGTCTGTGTTCCTGTAGTAGTTAGTGCATACACACAACAGATGAGCTCTACCACCGTACTTATTTACCAAAGTTAAAAAAAAAGCCCAGGTCCATCACCTGTCTGCCTTACAAATGTACCTAACAAAAAGGCCATCCTGGAAAAGAAAGCTTCAGTGCTACAGAGGGTGGGCTGTTTGTTCAGACACCCTCATTAAATGAAGAAGTGGAAGTCCCAAGTGCACTCCTGCCCTATAATAGCCTGGGCATTCCAACTCATTATGCCCTATGGAAGTCAGAACCCAGAGTGGCCCCACCGGAGCGCTGGCAGCCAGAGGCCTCCAGGAGGACAAGCTAGCAGGACCCCAGGTACAGCAGACTCAAAGAGTAAGAGAAAAGCTATATTGACCAGGGGCTGGGAGAGGGTATATTTAAGAAGATCAAGTTAAAGTAGTATAATATTTTCATTTAAACCTTAAAAAAAAGAGAGACATTAATAGGGAGAAAGACACAAAGAATAAAAAAACTTTTTAAAGAGTTTACTATTATTTATTATTCAAGTAACACTATCAACTTTTAGCATACCAAAGGTTAAATAAGCTCAGAGTGCCCAGATATTTCTTAACTATATAGAAGAGGTAAATCTATAAACTGGGATAATTCTCACAAAGTACTATCTTTTTAAAAGGTCACAATAAGACAATCTGTACCCATCATTACATTTGAATGGTTTTTCCTAGGATATGTTAGTCATTTCATCGTAAACCTGAAAACAATCTCTTTAGTTTGTCTTGTTTTAACATTCAATTCAATGATATTATTTATTGATAATACTGGAAAGGGATTTTTGCTACTCAGTAACATTTCTGTACATTCTCTTCTTTTTGTCAGAATAAAAAGACTTCATCACTCAGGAGCTATCCTGATAATGTAATTATTGGGAAATATCTGGAAGCACAAAGAAGACTCATGCTGGCCTTCATGGCCCATAAGCAGAAGAACAGCAAAAAGCCAAATGGATTGGGAACACAAATACCTCTGGTGCCACAAATACCCCACTGCAATTACTTGCAACTTCTGGAAGAGAACCAAAGGCTGCAGCTAAACAAATTCCTCCTTCATAGGATATTTCTAGTGGCCAACATACAAGGAAACATGGAGAAAAAAGAAATCACTGAATATTATGACCAAGCATTTCAGTCCATTTTTAAAAATTACCCAGGGGAAGAAGTGACAGGGTTATTGCTCATCTACCCCACCTCTATGCTGCACATCCTAGAATCCTCCAATAGGACCCTTCAGCAAATTCTTTTAGATTTTCTTAGCCATGAAAGGGAGGAAAGAGAATTTTGGATACAAAACATGAAAATTGTCGTCATTTCTCATAACATCCCAACAAGGCTCTTCATGCAATGGCATGTTTCAGTACTGAGAGTGCCAGTTATGTATCTTGATGATGAGACCCAGTCCCAGTCCCTGGATGACATCATCACAGATTTTCTTACCCAGACTCATAAACTGGCACTGTACCTTTTCAAGACCCCTAAAGGGAGTGCTAGAGGACCAGATGACAACTTGCACCACGCTGCAGCTGACCTGCTCCCCTCAGAACAAATCATAAAGTATTTATGTAAATCGGAAGAACTCACAGACCCAGCAGCTTTCCTAAGCATGTATAATAAACCCATAGATGTCATCATGGATTCTGAGCTGGTGTGGCCAGCTCCTTCCAAATTCTAGGATTGAGAGAGATAATGTAGTCTGATCTTTAAGGAATGTGTGCTAGCTAAATAAAAGAAAACTCTCTCTAACATTACTCTTCTTTTAATAAAAGGATGCTACAATTTATCCAAAAGTACTACATTCAACTTTGTAGACTACATATCTATGTACTCTGATATTGAGTTCAATACATTATTTTAAGGCAGATGAGTCTAATACAATTATAATGTTTCATCATTTTTCATGAAACAACTTAATTTTTAAAGGCAAGCACAGACATGAAAGGACAAATGTAACTTCAATTTTCATTCATTCTTTCATCAGTTTACAAGCAGCCTCTACCATAGAGCAGAAGTAGAGAATTCTGGTATGAAATTTTGGAGGTACAGTATAACATTTGAGTGATTTACAATCTAAGAGGCAGGCATGTATAACACTACTTATGACATGACATGTGATGTCATGTAATGGAGTTTAATGAATTCGTAGCATAGTAGGTGGAAGTAGACAGAGATCTGAAAACACAGAATAAATGCTATACAATTATAACATTCAGAAAACAAAACCTAACCCTTGAAAATAGTTCCAAAGGTCATATATTCTTGCCTATATAATCAACAATATTGGGACCAGTATAAAGTGAAAGGACATACTAGCTTTTTCAGGTGACTAGGCAACACTGCGTGTTAGTAGATGGAATCACATTCCTCTATGCAACATTATTCCTTGAACACTGCCCTACCTGATGGATCTATACCAGACACTAGGGATACGGTTGGGTATTCAGAAGACATATTTCCTGCCTACTTTACAAGCTTATTTCTAAGTGATTCCATGTAAGATAAACAAATTACTTTCTCAGTTCACTTATAAATTCTTACAGAAAATAAATAATAAACATTTAGTGGATCAGCAAGAATCCTGTTAGCAGGATGAATTTCATTTAGAAACTATTCTGTAAACTTATCTGGTGAATAAAAGTTTATGAATGAAAAATATCTCCATTAACAGATTGGAAATCGTGGTGCTTGTTTTTTCCATAACTGGCCGCTCCAATATAGTACAATCCCACACGCTCTTCTTGCATTGTGTGATTCATGGCACTCCTCTTTCATTCTAAATTCCTTCCCTTAACGTCTGCCTCAATCAACAGAGCACAGGAGGACTGATTCCACACGACCCCCAAGGTTAAGTCATAAAACTGCTATGAATGTAGATCTGCTTCCTCTAAACCATCTAAGCAGTTTTCAGGTGACATTCCAGGTCCCAACCAACTGCCACTATCACCTACTTCAGGTGATTCTGGACTCTGGACTTCCAGTTAGCCCTGGATTTCAAGTCAAGCCCAACTGGCACTGTATGGGGTACATATGAGCTTTTCCCACTGAATCCTGCTCAAATTCTTGATCTCTGAACAACATAAGTGACATCTTGTTTTAAGTCATTATGTTTTGGGTGGGTGATTATGCAGCAGCCTGGACTAATGTTATACATGTACGTAAATTATTTTTATCATTTGTTAGTCATTCTACTCATTTACATACCTAATACTCACTGGGTAGATGCTATGGCAAGCAGAAACACCAAAATGACATGCAGGATTTAAAGGCAGATTTATTTATGTCAATGGGTACTGATTGGGATCATTACCAGAATATCAGGCCCTATGTCTGGTGGTCTAGGGCTTTTATGGGATAAGCACTCAGGAAGTACAGAGGCAGAATGGCTTGTTAATTGGGGAAGGGTTCTTATAACATGCATTATAGGGACCAGCTATGTATCACAGTGACCAGCCATTTCTAAGAAACAGAAGTAGCAGGAACTGGAACTGGAACTCTTACTTGGGAAACAAATTAAAGTAAACTGGCTGTAGTGGTGTGTATAGGGTCTTGTGCTACACAGCTATTAATATTTATTTATGAGTGGGCCAATCACTGTGCTAGTCACTTGCTACACAAGCAGCAGTAAGATGTGTGTCCACCACACTGCTTAGCATAGATCCTCTATTGGTCCTTAATAATTTCTGGTATTAGAAATGCCGATAGAAAATGAATTTGTAAAGCCAAATAAAATGAATAACAATCAGAATTTCTTTTGGAAGATGTTTCTATGTTTCTAAATGCTTACCGATTTAATTAGCACACCATAATTTTAACATAAAGCATTCATGAAGTCTTAGTTATGAAAATAACTAGAACATAAACAAAGTGACTACAAATAAATTAGGCAACTTATTTTGTCATTTATTCTTTTTAGCAAACACACTCAAATGAATTTACTCCAATGAAAGTTATCTCTCAGTCACTTTAGAAGGATTTACATTCATCCCAGTGATGGCATCATTGCAAGAATCATTTTATGACTTATTTATGGTAACTGCGTGAAGAAAGTTTATAACCTTAAACCTGAAGTCTTAGATCTTAAATATTTTATATTTAATTTTTTACTTTAAAAAGACGAAAAACCAATACAGATTTTTAAAACAAGATGATGGGAAATTAGCAATTGTTATCGCATACTGCTATCTTCAAAGTAGTGGCTCAGATTACCAGGTACAGGCATGTAAAACTGATCAAATAATATAAGCACAAAGGTTCCTTTCAATGAACTAATAGAAATTAGTAGGACAATTGTTAACCAACTTATGTACATATACATATCTTCTCTTCCCTTTCCTTCTTTTCTCTTTTCCCCCATCTCAGTTCTTTCCTTTTTGAGCAGTTTCCTTCCCTTTCACTATATCTATTGTACATTTTGGATCTTATTTACTCTTTTAGTTTCTTGCACTAGGGAGACAATGTGATGTTTACACATGTGAGTCTGATTTATTTCACTTATGAGTATGGTCACTAGTTGCATCCATTTACCTATAAAAGCCTCGTTTATCTTTCTTTATAGCTGAGTAATACTCCATTCTATAACAGGATCATAATATTTTTATCCATTCCTCAGTGGATGGACATTTGAGTTGTTTCCAAGATTTAGTTATAACAAATTTTGTCGCTATAAACATGGATGCACAAATATTGCTGTGGTATGATGTTTTCATTTATTCTGAGAAAACACCCAGAAGAATAGCTGGATCAAATGGAACCTCTAATTCTAGTTTTTTGAGGAATCTCCACATTGATTTCCACAGTGGTTACACCAGTCTACACTCCCACAAATAGTGGAGAAGGGTTAAATTTGCCCCACAGCCCACCAGCATTTTTTATTGATTGATTTCTTGATGATACCCATTCTTTCTGGAATGAGATGAAATTTCATAGCTGGTTTAATTTGCATTTCTTAAATGACTAAGGCTGTTGAACATTTCTTCATATATGTAGTTGCTACTTGTTTATCATACCTCACAGATCTACAGAAAACATTCATAAAATTCATTTGGAACCAGAAAAGACCTACAATAGCAAAGGCAAACCTGGCCAACAAAGGCAAGGCAGTAGGCATCACAATTTGTGGCTTAAAATTATAGTATAAAGCTACTCTGATAAAATCAGTATGGTACTGGCAAAAAACTTGACCTGATATCAATGGAATAGATTAGAAGACATAGACGTAGCTACAAACACACTCAGCCACCTTATTTTTGACAAAGGAGGCAAACATGTTCACTGGAAGAAAGACAGTCTCTTTAATAAATGGTGCTGGAAAAACTGACTTTCCACATACTAAAAACTAAAACTAGACCCATGTGTATCACCATGCACTAAACTAAACTCAAAATGGATTAAAGATCTAAATATTAAAATAAACACTATATTTAATTTCTGATCACCAAATCATATATACTACAACTCAATTATCACTAATACTCAATTTTCTCTTGTAGAAATATTTCTTTTTAAATATTATCCTCACTCTCAAAGGAACAATTATGGTCACTGAACATATTAAAGAGCAAGATACTGCCTCTAAGGAGAAGCATAAAGTATTTTGAGCAACAGATGTATTACTGAGATACTGGTGTAGCTTCCTGAAACAATGTTTAAAGGATATTTGTTTAGCTATGTATGTTTTGTGTACATTTGATGTCATTCAGTATCCTATACCCATTCACACCTTACAAGTATGATTTAGTTTGATGAAGTCCAAAGATATGAATCATTAAACTTTAGAAAGACTCCACAGGCAATTTTTAACACAATAACTATTACAGTTTTCTTAAAATAAAACTTCAAATAAAGCCTGAGTACAGAAGATAATGCAAACAGAAAAACAAATACTCAACACTGTAAATACACATTCAATATCTATATGATAGTGAACACACAATATATATAGATACATTCACATAGACATTCAAATGGTGCAGGCAGATCCATTCTGGACCTTTGGTTTGTCTATGTGTACTGGGCAGTAGCCTGCCCTCATGCTCATTTCAGAGCTGAGTAAAGACTTTCAAAGGTTATAGATTTCTTAAATAGTTGAAATAATATTTGAAAGGAAAAACTCTCCCAAGCTGAATTCTAAAGTGCTGCTATTTTCATTTTAGCATTAAAAAAATATGTTTTTTTTTTTTTCATGGAGCATTATTGCTTAACCCAAATAGATTTTGACATCTGGTGACTTTATTATAACTTTAGCAACACAAAACCACATTTCAATTAATTGAAACCTACCTCTATCAGTACAATAGCCTTAGTTTCCCCAAAGGAGTAGAAATAAGACAGCCTATCACTTCATATAGCAAAATACTTTCAGATTACTTTATATTGTATTAAATGATTTAATGTAGAATTAGAGTTCTCCCCCTTGTGGTCAATTATCTGAACTTCCAGGTTACCTGCTGATAGGACTGATACAATAAACATGCATTGATTTTAAGAAAATATGAATGGAACCCCTCAAAATACCTTTCATATAACTACTGTACAGCCTTTGTTCGGCAGATGAAAAGTCTGGGACAGCAGGACATTAAAGTGTTTTGCCAAAAGCGTGGGTCATTTTACCTCACTGCATTTATCACACAAATCTTGATTCCTCTATAAGTTAGATATGCTTTAAAAAATTATTTCTAAACTCACCTTTTCTCATTATTTTAGAATCTTAAAATTCTGTGATAAGTAGTCTTTTTAAATCCAAGAAAAAATTTAGATTATCTGTCCCAATGTTGACTTGTTATATAAAGAAGAAATCTTTATCTCTCTTCTCTGGATGTTGTGATATTTTGAAAGACTGCGTTCAATGTTTATTATTTGATTATTTGCTTTACCATTAACTCTTAACACTGGGTAGACCCTAGATCCATTGGAAACATTATTGCTGGCATGTTCCTAAATATAACATAGACTTGAAAAACATTTCCCTTATAATTTAGGCCAAATACATTTGCTTTGACAAATAGCAATAAGGTTGAAACAAGAGGTGTCCATTTTTAACTAATGTGAATACATAAGAATTGTTTCAGTCTAAAAGATCAGCTTCTATCCTCAAAGAGGATAAGGAAGAGAGGACAACAGTGTTATAAAGCGTTCTTTCTTATTCGCTCTTTAATCCACACAGTCCTGTGACCTCAATTCCCACCCAAGGGCAATGACTTCATGCAAATGTGTATGTCTTCATATATTGAATTGACAAATATTTATGTACTTCACAACCATTTTGTTTTCATCACTGTTTAGGCTTCCTTTAGACACTAAAAATGACAACACCCATGTTTCCTGGGAGCATGTGCTCTGGAAGAGGAAACGTCAATAAACAAACAGAGGGGATTCTTTCAGATAGTATTACATGCTGTGGGGGAAAAACAAATCATACAGTTGACAGTGACTGACTGGTACAGGGCATGTGCAGTGGTCAGGCAGGCTTCTCGGTGGAAGCAAATTACCTCCCAACTGAGACCTGACAGAGAGGAAGCATTGTGCATGTCAAGATACGGCAGTAAAAGTCAAAATATTCCAGAAGAACACTCTAGAATATTCTAGAAGAATACTCAGACAGAAGGTATATGCCCCATATCTTTGAAACACAGAAAGAGGACCAGTATAGCTGGGGAGCTGGAGTAAAGAAAATAATGAAGCTGGAAGGAGTGTCCACGGATGTAAGACACGAAATTGGATGGTCACAGCTAGGGATATGGATTTTACTGTCTTGGTCATTACTCTAGCAGACCTCTGTGCTTTAGAAAAGCTTGGAAAGCTCCACTGCATCCTCCCTTCCTTTTGGTCAGGGCCAATCAATCCAAGCACAGTCTATTTCCCACAGTATTTCAGCTTCCATGTCCTCCTTGGGATCTCCCTCACTCTAACTTCCTCCTCTTCTCACTCTTTTCCCAGTTTGGATGTACTTCTGTCAAAGACAAAGGCAGATTAGCAGATTCCAGAGAGCAATCTGTGGGGTTAAATTGAAGAGCTAAACCCAGTTTCTGAAGTGGGTGGGACATCCGTTTGTTTCTTTACCTTTCCACACCTGTTTCATCATTTGAAAAAAAAATGAGTGATAACAAGATCTACATTTTAAGATGGATGTATGCACTACTTGAAGTAATACTGTAAAAATCCTGTCACACAGAAAGATCTCAAGATGTGTTTCTACTCATAAAATTCAAAATTCAATGGCTTCCATTTTACCCCTGAATAAAAAACAATTCTCCTTTTTTTTTTTTTTTTTTTTTGTCGTTTTGAGACAGTCATCACTGAACTATGCAGTTCAGGCTGGCCTTGAGCTCACTTGGTAGCCCAGGCTGGTCTCAAACTTGCAAAGATCTTCCTGCCTTAGCCTCCCTAGTGCTGGGATTATAGGCATGCACCACAAGCTATCAGCAAAATTTTATCATGATCTGCAAAGCCTCAGCTCTCCGATCATTGTTTACTTAGCTACTGACCCGTGACCACATGGCTTTCATCTCTCCCTTTACTCAGTCCCGTAATGTTTTTCTACCCAGGCTTCTTGGCTTTTAACATCCTTCCTCTTTTCTCTTAGAAAAGCTGTGCTTGTCCATCCAACTTCAACTCAGGATATTAAAAAATTCTTATTATGCATCAAATTTTAACTCAGGAAGCCTCCTTGTACATGGCCCCAATCACATTTTAGCAGTTCCAGCCTCAGGTTATGTTCCTTTGTACATGTATCTGTCCACCAAATTGCCAACATTGCCATGGTGTTTTTTTATTGAATGTTTAGTGCTTCATCAGAAAAAATATAATATTTGTGTATATGTATGTATAATATATGTATATATGTATGCGTATGTGTGTATATAATATATACAAATATATACATAAATAAAAATGTAAAGTATCTGTAAGAAGCTTTTCCACATCTTATTAAAAATCTTTTGCAAAGCCAGAAGTGGTGGCACAAGCCTGTAATCCTAGCACTCAGGAAACTGAGGCAGGAAAATCACTGTGTGTTTGAGACCAAGACTAGCTTGGGCTACATAATGAGTTCAAGGCCAAGAGGAACTACATATCATATGAGATCCTGTCTCAAAAAAATAAACCTTTTGCACAGCAAAAGAAATCACCAACAAAGTATTAGACAACCCATAGAATGGGAAAAAAATTTTTGACAGCTGTTCCTCAGACAAATGACTAAACTGTAGAACACATAAAGAACTGAAAAAATCAGACCACCCAAATTTAAAGATCCAATCCAAAAATTGGTATCTGAGATAAATACGTTTCAGATAAAGCACAAACAGCAAATCAATGCATGAAAAATGTTGAAGGTCACTGGTCATTCGAGAGATGCAAATTGAAACAATGGTGAGATTCCATCTCCAGAAAGAATGGGTGTCATCAAGAAATTAACCAATAACAAGTGTTGGTGGGGCAGTGGGGGAAAAGGAACCCTTCTCCACTGTTGGTGGGAATGTAGACTGGTGCAATCAGTGTGGAAATCAGTGAGGAGATTCCTCAAAAAACTAGGATTAGAGGTTCCATTTGACCTAGCTATTTCCTTTCTTGGTATCTTTCCCAAAAGAATTAAAAGCATCATACCACAGGGATATATGCGTACCATGTTTACAGCAGCACAGTTTGTAATAGGTAAGTCTTGGAAACAACACAAATGGCCATCAACCAGTGAATGGATAAAGACATTTTTACACAATGGGGTACTACTTAGCCATAAAGGATAAACTTGAGATATTTCTAGGTAAACAGATGCACCTTTAGACCACTTTCTTAAGCCAAATAAATTGTATACATATATAAATATCACATGGTCTCTTTGTTGTGAGAAACTGAGAGTGTAAATAAAAACAAATGTATAATTGATATTTTGAAACAGAAACAAATGGTTCAACTGGGAATGGGAATGAGGGGGGAAGGGAAAGAGAGAAAGGGTAAAGAAAAAATTGAAAAATGAAGGATAAAATGGAAAGAAATGTTTTGTAAATAAAGAGGAAAACAGGACTCAAGGGAGAGGGGAGGGAGATGGGAAAAAGAAGAGTCAAGACATCATGTACGGGTACAAATTCCCTATGATGAATGCAATTATTGTGTATATCTTAACTGTACCAACAAACTTAATTTTAAATAAATAAATAATAATATGCTTCAATTTTCTTCTTTATCTTTTTTTTAAAACCTCAGTCCATCTTAAAGACACTATCAAGAAACACTGTTAAATGTAAACTCTTGATTTATGAACAAGACATTTCTGAGTGTTGAAACATATTTGCATTTTAGTAAGTGACTCTAGCACAGTGACCTCCCTGAATTCCCTCTTCCCGGTTTATACCATACTTTAATCTTTCAGAAGCAAAAATAATACTCAGACTATTCTATAACTAGATTTCTTTCATAGTAGTTAAAAACTATGTGTAATATTTAAATTAGTTGATTCTTCCCTTTTTTTTTCCTATGCAGTTAGTGACATTTCTTGATCACATATTCTGTTCCAGTCAAAAATCAAAGTGAAAAAAACAAAAAGAATATTTGAGAATGATCTTCAGTATGCACCATCTCTCTCACTGACTTGTTATGTGCCATGAGAAAGTAGCATGCTCCTTAGAGCCCTCCACTCACCGACACTGCAGAATCCAACCTCATCACAGAGAAGCTTGCGAAGACCCTGAGCTATTGGTCAAAACTGTCTTTGAAAGGAAACATGTTGTAGATTTTGAAAATCAGGTAGTCAGAGGATAGCACTAAGAAGTTTCTCTTAAAGTTCAGAAGCCTGAAAGCTGACTTCATGACCATCCCACCCTATTGGAGTACTATAAGCAGTACCAACAATTTTTCTCAAAAAACACCCATCTTCTTTGTATCTAGACAGGAAACTTCAGTGCCACAAATCTATACATTAGGTATGGTACTTAAGCAACAAGCTTGGTACTACCATGGAGTCAAAGAAACCAGGGAAAAGGAGGCATTTTTCTTTAAGATTAATGGGAAGGCATGAATGATATCACACTGGGCATAATCATATTGGTTTTGCTCAGCTGGAAAACAGAAAAGTGTATCAGTCGGTGCTCACTAGAGAAACATTTAATGCATGACTACAAATATACAGGAATTTGCAAGATTGGCTTACAATAACCACCCATAGAGTCAGGTATCAAAGAGTGTGAAAGGTCTGAGCATTGGAGAGCTGAAGGATCCAGTCAACAGCCTGGGCTCAGTGCAGTGTCCCATGCAAGTCCCTATCAGGAGGCTGAAGGGTCTGTGCTGGAAGTCAGCACACCACCTCCCAGGTGAAGGTGAAGCCTGGAGCTCCTCTGAAGAGACAGAAGTGAGCCTTCTGTCTTGTTTCCCTTTTATACCACTCTGGTGACCAGCTGCCCTGGGCTGGGTCCTCCCACCTAGAGCTATATGCTGAACCAATTTAGGGGAATATTTTTTAGTCAAGTCGACACAGTCAGTTAACTACCACAAATAGCAGGGAACATTGTGATGCAGGTAGGGTCCTGATAAAGTTACTACAATCGTCCTTGTTTTTTTGTTTTTTGTTTTTTGTTTTTTTGGCACTACTGGGGATTGAACTCAGGACCCTGCGCTTGCTAGGCAGGCGCTTATTCCACTGAGCTATATCCCCAGCTCCCAATCGTCCTAATAGAACACACTAAGAGTTGAACTAAATTTATGAGTATGGAAATTGATGAGGGGTACAAATCTATAAGAGAATCAGGAGGTCAACAACTCCAGGTCAAATATCTCAAAAGATGTTAAATTTCTTAAGTTTCTAGTTTATCCAACCAGATGGCACCATTCCTGAGATGAGAAACTGAGATAGGAAAAATAATACTGAATTTATACAAGAATAATTTAGCTAGATATTTTTTACTACTGATACCCCTATGCACATATATGTGTATATTGTTAATTAAAACATGTTATTTCCATTATTGACGGAAAAGTACAAATCATGTATTAAATTTGATTCTTTATTGAAATGCCTATGTACAATACTAATATATATTATGTGACATAAGAACTTCTAACAAAGAAAACTGAATTAAAGAACCTACAGAGGTCAAATAAACTAAGCTAAAGGAAAGACCATTCTAAAGACTGCTAAGTGTTATATAGCAACAACCACATCTCCCCTGTAATCCTACATCTTTATTAAGTAGAGCCACACATGAAGTTAGTAGTGTTTTTGAAGTCTAATTTCTTCCTTTAGACTAATAAAAGAATTCAATGCATTCATTCAAGAATTATTTACTGACCATCTCATATACACACAGTCATGTGTTGAGGACCATGGAATACACAAGTACACGAAAGACTCCACATGGAGCTCCTCAAATGTACTGGTGGATCATCTATTCCCTTTGCAATGAAAGCTTAGATGAAAAGGTTGGCTTTGACAATCATATTCCAATGGACTGCTTATCAAGAGAACACAACAGACACTGAACTTTATTCTCTGTCTGCATTGAGTTTCTCAGCAAGTATAGACTGAGAGATGCAGGCAATTTGCCAGACATAGATGGGTACAGTCATAAGCAAAGAATAATTTCTACCTTAAAAATATAGTGTTTTCCTTCCACTCTAGGGTGAAAGATAATTTTTTTTTTCCTGTGGAGGGAGATGGATATATATTCTAGCAAAGAGGTGTTCTAAAACATAAAAGCAAAAAGAACACATAATGTGTTGGAGGGACTGAAAGATTTCCAGTAAAACAGGCCATGAAGTACAAAAGAGAATCATGAGATAAGGGTGGATACTTAGGGATGGGCCCGGATTATGCAGATTTTAGATTTCTTTATCACAAGAAAAATGGGACACAGTTTTGTTTTGATCAGGGAAATACCATGATTAGATATATATTACAGAAGGATCACTTGGAGTTGAAAAGAACAGATCAGACTGAGAACAGAAGATTGGACAGGAACTCAGTAATTAGACTCAAGAAATATTAGCAGTTAAGAGACTATTACAGCAATCAAGGAAAAAGAAGAGAGACGTCTCCACAGAGAAAGGTTCCTAGCTTTGTGAAGTGGACAGAATCAAGGGATACATCAGATACCTTGATATGTGACTGAAAGCAGAGGGGGTGAAGAGGAAGGAGTCCGAGATGAAAAGCCTGCAGGGGGGGCCACACTCCCTGGGCTACGCAGCACACGGGGTGGGAGCAGAAGGTGAGGCTGCGCAGGGAACAAGGTGGAATATTCCAAACTGAATCTCTTTACTATAAGGTGTCTCAGAATCAAGAAGAAATGACCCAATAGGAAGCTCAATATACTGAGAACAGAAAGCACAGAAGCGAAGATGCGCAAATCAGCTTATTGAGGGTGACGGGGGTTTAGAAGTGGTGCTATGACTCAGCACGTTACAGAAGGAACCGACAAAAAAAAGTCATGCAAAACCCTGAGAAACGACATCAGAAAAGAAGAACCTAGACAAAATCTAGGCACACAACATTGAATTTAAATTGCACAGAAGCCAGGAAGAAAAGCAGCTAAAGGTCACGCTATGGAAGTCAAAGGAAAGAAAGACTTCCTAAGCTCAACACTCAGTGACATCAATTACTGCCTCAAGTCAAAAATATACTAGAATAAGTAGATTTAATGATAAGAAGGTCACTGGTAACTTGGAAAGAGCAGAGCTTTGCAATATAGTAGAAACAGAAGCAAGATGTAGCAGGCCAAGGAGCAGAAGTCAAATGAGGAAATGTAAGAACGACAAACAATATCTCCAAAAGCGTGGCTGTGGGCAGTGAATCTGCATAGCAAATTTGGGGATGTGAAAGTCTTTTTAATATTCTGAAGTTTTTACTAGAGAGTCACCAATAGCTCCATCCACTTTCAAACAGTGTACAAGGTTTTACACATTGAAGGTCTTCAAGTGACTGTGTACTGCTCTGGTAAGGAACGGTTTCTCAAGAAACTCTGTAGATACATCTTGCCCCAGTCCCTTGAAGAAACCTAGCTCTGAAGAAAGTAGGTTTCGAATATGTGTCAGATGATTTCATTTATATTTCCATGGTATCGAAACTATAGTTGATTGTAAATTATGTCATGTGCTTTGTATACTGCATGGATCAATCACACTGAATTTAAATCTGTGAAAGCTGGCCCTTACCCAGGTCACTTCCTTTTTTGCCCATTTCAGGGCATACTAGAAAATGGCTAATAACAATCAAATCTGAGTTTTCCAAGCTAATGACTCTAAAAAGCAATAATGCGTAATCCAAAATGATGTGAATTCATGAACCATTTATCTCTGTAATGTATGTTCATTAAACTTGACTATCTCACACAGCATTTATAACAAAATGATAAGGCACTTCAACTGAAACGAGTCAAGAGGACTTGGGAAGTTACTCCATTTCTATTTCTGCTTGTTACTACAAATTATTGTTCATATCACTTTCCATGTTGAATTAATTCCTTAAAAATCAATCAATCATGTTCTTTGAGGCTGGAGAAGGTAATGAAGCTCCACCTACTCCTTGAAGCATTTCTTCACTACTGTACGCATTCTCTTCATCCATCTCTTTGAAAATCTTCATTCAAGAAAGTAAAGAGATTAAGGTAAGAAATGCATTTGTCCATCCCCGCCCC
Source organism: Dinomys branickii (assembly GCA_004027595.1). Classification (NCBI taxonomy): domain Eukaryota; kingdom Metazoa; phylum Chordata; class Mammalia; order Rodentia; family Dinomyidae; genus Dinomys; species Dinomys branickii. The sequence goes on along the minus strand of PVLD010008876.1, from coordinate 17,580 downwards.
CGTTCAACAATGATCAGCATCTCTTTGTAAAACCTCTTTTGCTGTGCTCACTTTGGCAGCACGTATAATAAAATTTAGCCTTAATTAAGAGGCTTCAGCATCACCTCTAAGGTGTTACACATTAAGAGAGCACACAAGTATGAGACCTCGGGGAAGCCTGCATGTGGTGATAAACGTGGAGCAAATAGAGACCTTCCAAAAATCACTGCACTAGTTGATAGGATGAAGAGAGCCAAATAAAAGCCCAATCTTTCTAATCCTTCCCAGTGACATCAGGAGTACTTGTCTACTGACTTTAAAAATTCTTAGCACACATCTTTTCTGAAAGCCCACATATTACCAGTTACTTCCCACAGTCCTTCAGAACACAAGCAACATGCAAATCCTTGAAGTTTGTAAAAGTTGGCCCTTAGCTGCATTGGTCTTGGGCTGCGCTTTTTGGAATGGTGGAGCTCAGGAGTGAACTCTAGAGAACAAAACCGTTCTTATCCTGAAGTGTATTGTTTCTAACCAGGACATGACTCATCTGTGTCACCTAAGATACTCAGTATTATCTTCTTTTGAGTTCTCAGATTCCCTTTGCCATATACCAGGAAGGTAATTATCAGTCTGACACTCACACTTTGGATCTTTTTATACAAGTAGCAAATGTTTCTGAAACTGAAAAACTGCTTAATGATTACATTTCATATTAACTTGAAATGCATACGATGTCTTCCCCAGGAGATATCTTGGACACAAACACTGCTTTGTGGGGTGATTCTTCAGAAGTTACTGTCCCAGACCTGTGATTGAAAACATTTACTTGGGGTGCTTTATATGGTCAGTGGAGTCAGAAACCCACATCTTATAGGGAGGCATGATCTTCTAACAGAAGGACCATTTCTTATCTCTGGCACTGCCTACATATTCCCACTAGTACTAGCCAAATGATAGTTGTCAAGGCACAAGTAATTAGTTTACAAATGACAATAAGCAGTTGTCTTCTCTGTATTACAGAAGACACACCAAAAATCTCTGATAAAGACAACTTCTGGTTGATTAGCATGAATAACATGGATGCATAAAAAAGTTCCATGTGCATGTTAGCAATATAATGACAGACATGTGAGTGTATATGCGTGTGTACATATGTATGTGTATGTAACAGTCATAACCCAAATAGAGAAACCAATTAAGACTCATAAAGCTTCTCCCAGTCAAGTGGGAGAAGGAAGGATTTAACTAATGAAGTTTGACAGAGCAATACAGGTCATACAGTGCAAATCATTGTATAAATAATGCAGATCATTTCTTTTAATTTAAAGAGAAAAAATAAAAATGATACAGAATTTCAAGACGACAATGGTTATTATATTGCATATTGTTCTTTTCAAAATAGTTGCTCAGATTACCAGGTACAGGCATGCAAAATTGACCAAACAGTATAAGCACTAACTGTCCTTTCAAAGAACTAAGAGAAATTAGTAGTATAATTATCTTACCTGTCTTGTGTATATACATATCTTTTCTTCCCCTTCCTTCTTTTCTCATTTCCTCCATCCCAGTTGCTCTTTCCTTTAGAGCCGTTTCTTTCCCTTTCACTATATCTATTGTACCTTTTGGATTTTATTTACTCTTTTAGTTTCTTACCCTAGGGAGACAAAAAGATGTTTGAATATGCGAGTCTGGTTTATTTCATTTATGAGTATGGTCTCTGTTTCTCTACCAACCATATTGTCCCCATATGTGGGCCACAGATTGGACCACGCTGTCACTCTGTACTCCACCAATCCTTTCTCTACCCATCTGCTCTGCTACACACATACACACACGTACACGCACGCGCACGCACACACACACACACACACACACACACACACACACACACAGCTACAGTTGTTATTCTTTACCAGAAGCAGAAACAGCCCATTTGCACAGTTGCAAACTGCAAAGCTAAAGTAAGCAGCAGAGATCAATGAATATCTTAGACTAGCAGAGAAGCAGTCAGCTTAGCATCTGATTCCATTCCCCAGCCCTAGCTGAGGTCTTGCAGCAATTTCTACCCGTGAACCCTTCTGACTGATTCTTATTTTTCAATTAAATGTTGTGGGGTTTTTTTCTCCTCTTTTAGTAAATGATTCCTAAGTAGCCTGACATTTTTCAAAGCAACCTCATACATAGGAGAAATAATTCTACATTCCAAGTTAGAAAATCCATCTCAAGTTTTCTGGTAGCTGTGACCTTGAGAACGTTCTTTCACCTCTGGGCATCAGTTTTGTCAATGCTAAATTGAATGAACACTCATCTAGTGAGTGAGATAAATGATAAATGAAAATAACCAGAAATCCCATGGTTTTTAATTAAAGACTTTGGACTAAGGTCTGCAGGTTTGTGCTTTCCATAATGAAGTTAGGACCATCAGCTGGTGCCAAGGACATAAGGTGGTGCGAATTCTGCCTGGCAGCCCAGAGAGACCTCAGGACTGTCAGGTAAATTAGTCAAGCTGCTGATACACAATGCCTCTGCAGCAAAGATCCAGGAGTCTGAAGATATTCTAAGACTAGAACTTCTCTTAGAAGGTTGTTATTAATATTTAGGACAGGTTAAGTCCTTAAGCAGACCTCTGCTACTGCTCTTAATATCCTTGGGAAGAATCCGAGCTACCCTTTAATAAAAGCTTAAAGACCAATTCAGACAACTAGACCCAGATTAATCAACTTTTATTGGTATGCATTATGGATGTCTTACTTGCCTTCTTCAATAATAATGTGAACATTAGAAAATCACTTCACCATTGTAATTACATGGCTTAATATAGAAGGAATTTTTATTATTGCGTAAAGCTAAAATTCTTTAAGATGAAAATGAACTTATGTCAGTTTTATAGGTTTTGTTTTCACTATATGTTTTCAACAAGAAATTGGCTGCTCAATTATATGTGCTTTTAAGGAATGAGATAGTACCACTGGGCCTTGTCACCTGAAATATATGAATTGACTTTTAATACCCACACTGATGAACAAAATTAGTATAGACAAAAGTAAGAAAAGGTACAGAATAACAAAGGAAGCAAAACTATGTTTTTATTTCTTCTTACGAAGAGTGATCATTTGGGATTTTCACATAATAACTATTTGAGGCTTATGCCATTAGTAACTGAAGTTTATGAAATAAAATTGTCCAAAAGTTGTTTACTACATTTTTGAATTGTTATGCATTTTTTAGTGTCTTCAGGTTCTCAGGAAGTGTCTATTGTTTATATACTTGCTAATAACAAGAACTTTACCACTGTAGTCTTACTAAAGAAAATGTACAAACATTAATTGATTATGCCAACATATTAATTGTTGTGGGTATGAATATTTCTCCAACTTTTTGTCTTTTGATTTTTATACATGTAGAAACACCAACTTTACTTTAAGTTAGTATTTACATTTCAGGCACTTTGAATAAAGAGTAAATGAATGAGTAAATAAATGACTGCATGAATGACCAAATGGACTGAATTTTATTCTCTACTAAGCTAAAGGTGAAAGGCTACTTATGTCTGGAAGAAAGCAAATGCTTTCCACAGTTCATACAGTGGGGCACCAATCATAGAGATATTTGCCCCCAAGTTTCACAGAGGATATCCACGGGAATTTCTAATGGAAAAAGGAGAACGAAGAGAAAGAGCAAGTCATAAAACCTTCCATAGCTTTCGGCCTCAGTGAGGCAAAGAGGTGGAGTGGACAGACATAGATACAATAACTTTATAATGTAAATGTGCACAACAAACTCGCATGTTGCTTGTTTAAAATGCATATCCCAGGACCCGCCAAGGCATTCTGATTCATTAACTCCAGTGTAAAGCTTAGATCTGCAATCTAACCCCAACAGCTGATGGAAATGAGCTCTAAGGGCCATTCTACTTGATTTTACTACAAGTAACTGAAGTGCCATCTCTGTCACGAATTCCGCAGTCTTATTTTCTATCTTTTTATTCTAGATTCAAGGAGCAGTGATACATACAGAAAGTATTCACTGTGACTGCATGTAAATCAGCCAGCTTGTCCTCTCTAGTCTAGGATATGCATAAATCATAAGCTCCAGGATTTGGAAACTCAACTATGGATACATGATCAGAAAGATCAGATATGGACATTCAGCATGTGTGTATTTATTTATAAATGTGCATTTTCTCTGCCACTCGAAATCACACTGAAGCAGACAGTGTGGGCACTTCATACACATCAGTAGCCCCACCAACTAGTACAGTACCAGGCCCCGTCACTTGAGGACTATTTTCTTTTAAAGAAAAAGTTGCATTCACTAGAAGGACACAGTGGTAGGAAAGATGCAGGGGAATATTTAAGGATGGGAATCAGCAGATTTATTAATCTCGGGAGGAATTATAGGGCATTCTTAAAATCTCTATCTTAAGTTACTGATGAAGGCAACATCTCAGCCAAAGAAGAAGCACATTTATTGCAAGATTAATTTAGCTTTGAAATCATGTGTTTGTGATGTCTGTGGGAGAAAGTAACTGGGGAATAACTCCATCTACCTATAAATCTGAAAGTGTCAGAGAGGCCCAGCAGAATAACCACCTCCATAGACAGCCATAGCTAATTCTCAAACTCTGCCCATGCCATCACTCATGTCAAAGGAACCCTGCAGATGTGGATAAAAGTTAAGTACCTGGCAACAGGAAGGTCACTTGTGTTACCCAGGTGGACCCACTCTAGCCACACAAGGGGAACCTGCAGGCTTTGAAAGTGGAGATAGGTAGCCCTAAGCCAAGGAACGCAGCCTGTGGAAAGGAAGGCAGCTCTACCTCCACCCTGACATTAGCCCACTGAGACCTCTCTGAGACTTCTGGACTGAAGAACTGGTACACAATGCAATTATCTTGTTTTAAATCACTAAGTTTGTGCTAATTTTGTTTTGTAGCAATAGGAAACTATTAGTTGGGTTGAACATAAGTACGTCTACCCATCCACCACATTTCTATACATACACAAAAGTACATATAGTGAAAAATTCTTCCATTGATGTCCCTCCCTCTTAGTGTCTGCAGTCTTAGAGTAATGGTATAAGTGCAGCGCTGGGTATTTGTGGGTGGGTAACCTGTCCTCTTCTCACCTTTCCCATTGTCCTCTGAAACTGTAAACTCCTGGCTGGAGCCTGAGAAGCTTATATCCCACAGCCCCATGCCAACTGGTTTGTGGTTAGGTCTGCCAATGAAAAGCACTGGGGGGGAGAAATGGAAGTCAGAAGGTAAAAAGCCATCACTTCCTCACTTCTGCTCCTGGCTGCAGCTGTCTTAGCATCTTAACACTCTGGAGTTCTAGGTGTGGTAGCAGCAGCACCAGACTCGTGGGGGCCCCTGTGACAGCAGCACAATTGTGGCTGCAGCTGGCCTCTGGAGGCACAAACTGCTTGGTCAGCACATCCAGCAGCACCAGCAGGACTGAGGGCTCTTGCAGACTGTGAGCTCTTGCAGCCTGTAGAACTGTGGTGCAGTGGTTTCAGGAGCCAATGTCCCAGCACTATCATTGCCGCCAGTGAGGATGGTGCAGATCCCAGGCAATACCACATTTCCCTTCCCTCCTTCAGTGCTCCGGCAGCAGTGACTCCCCAGCTGTTACTCTGGGCAATGGCACCTTCCCTTTTCTCCTACAAGCTTTCCAACACAATGGTAATTGTATTCTGTCTGTCAGATCTCCTAATCCTGACTAGACACTGATACAAATGGTTTTGCAACAGGAAATGGCAAATGATGTACGCTGATTAAATACTGTCTTCCATGCACAGAACAGAACATAGGTTTCAAAGCTTTTATCTGCACATCAATTTTAATACTTGCTCAGTGGGTGAACATATGTGTAACACAGACAGCCCTTAGTCATATATTACTTCCTCATTTCAAATAATTTACTATTGCATTAAGATTTGTGTGGGGAGAAGAAAGAATGGTAGAGGACAGTGCTGACTGTTGATTAGAATTTCCAAAGGCAGTGGAGGACATTTGGGCCCAATAATAAGAGTCGATTCTTCCCAGCACAGAGATGATAGTTTCAGATTAAATATCTATCCCTATAGAAAGGAGTTGAAAAAAAATCCTTCCACATAGCCACAAGATCATAATAACTCATCTACTTCACTCAATTTGCTCTGATAAAAACACCAAGAAAAGTGGAAAAGCCACTTCAAGTGCATCGCTGCTTTGAATTAAGGCCGTAGCAGAAAAGGAGGGCGCACTGAGTGTTTTCATTATGAAAGTGGTGAGAATGCTGGGCTGCTATTTTCAACAGTTATGTTCAGAGAGAATGCTGATTTTGCCCCACACCTGTGCTTGTCTTCCCACTAAGGCCCAGCTACCCTAAAAAGCAATCTCACAGGTCCATGCAGAAGAACAGCAATTTCAATCACTGGAGATACAAGTGTTCATCTCCTAGTCGGTGCTAAGGACGCTTACAGAGCACGTTGACTGTGACAGAAGTAACCTGCAGCCATGCTTCCCATGCCAGACACAGTGCTAAGCTCTTACCGTTCACTACCTCACTCATTCTTACAATGACTGTCAGCTCTCAGACAGGCAGCGAGAGCTGGGCTGGAAGGTCTGATCCGTGCAGTCAAGACTCTTAGATCGATACTCCCGAGCACTCATGTACACTTGGTGCAAGAAGACAGATTTGCATGCTCCCACTTTGTAACTGGAGTGGCAGGGAGCTGGTTACTGCACAAAGCAAAGCATGTGCCACATCAGGGTATTTCAGTAAATGATGAACCACAGCTATGAAAGGGAACCCAGGAGATTATAGTGCAGCTGAATATAGTCCTATAAAGTTAACATCCAGTTCTTTCTTTATAACAAAGGGACTATTATGAACTTACTATATAAGTAATTCAAGTAACGATGATTCAGTTTTGGGACTCTTATTTTCTTATTTATGAATTGCTTGAGGTATTTTTAGAACAATAACAAAAAAAATGTCAATGGCTACCTCTCTCACTTGGCACAACTGACAGGAAGTAGCTAGAACTACTGTATGAACAACAGTGATGCTGCTTAGCTCTGCAGTGAGATTTAAAGCCGGGTGTCTGTCCTCCCGAGAAGATTTAGCTGTTTCTTGGTTACACAGCATACGGGTCCTTTCAGCATGGCTTGCCCTTCCCAGCCAGTGCTGCCTTCACTCGCAGCCTCTCAAATCCTTGACTGACCTCACACTCCAGGCCTGCAAGTCACGCCTGGCTCCCTACAGCTCTGTGCTGCGATAACTGCTCTCATTCTCTTCTTTTTATTTTTTTATTAGGGTGCCTCTTGTACATAATGGTCTCATTTACTGTGAGGAGCCGGTACCTGTACCTATCACATCGCAACTCCTCTTTTCCCTTCCCCTCCGCCCCTCCTTTTTGATCAGCATCAGATTCGTTTGTTTATCTCATGAGTCCTTATGAAGTTAATTATTACACATACAGGTTAACTGCCAGGCTAACAGGCCAAAAGACATATGAAACACGTAAGACAGTGATACTAAATCCAGGCACACTTTCAGATCCAATCTCCACGCTGGATTACGGTAACTTTTTTGTCTTTTTTTCCTCTTGTCCATCTTTTATTTTGCACTTTATTTATACATTGAGTTTCTCACATAAGACATAGTGAAACTTGTGGTCTCATTTACTTCACTTAATATTACTGTCTCAGGGTGCATCCATTTTCCTACAAATGATCCAGTTTGTCCTTCTGTATGGCCGTGTAGGACTGCACTGTGTGTAGCACAATACCACTCTTTCCTAGCCATTCATCTGTTGATGGACATATATCCTGCTTCCAACATGTAGCTATTATGGGCTGGGGATATAGCTCAGTGGAATAAGCGCCTGCCTAGCAAGCGCAGGGTCCTGAGTTCGATCCCCAGTACCAAAAAAAAAAAAAACATGTAGCTATTATGAATCATGCTCCTGTAAAGACGGTGTGCATGGATCACAGCAGTACAATCCCGCTGTTTCCCTGATGAGTCTCTTCCCTCTCACCCTTCATGTCTCAGCTTAGAGAAGTGTGCAATTCCAGAACAAGATAGAGTGACCCTCTCCTATCTCTTGTTAGCATTGGTTACTTTTTCTTCACAAGAACTTTTATATTTAGAGAGCACAGTGAAATAAAAACACTTCCTACCTTCATTCCTGTCTGTGATTTCCATCAAGACAGACACCACGTCTGCTCTCTTGGCTTCCCCACCACTAGCACCTGCCACAGTGCCCAGTATGCAATGAGGGCCACAAGCGGCCTGTGGAAACTTAGGCTCTGAACTCCACCAACTCGGAAGCAGAGCCATAATTAACCTGAGGGTTTCCTTGGGGAGCAGGTGTATATCTTTGAAGAGAAGCAGCACAGAACTCCTCCAGCCAGTGCCCTCCAAGTTCTCATCTTTCTGGCAGGAGCTTCCATTTTGTGGTCCCCACACTTTCCAGGGTTCTAAATCCCCTCCAAAGGAGAGCCTTATATTAAAATTCAACTATACTACTCCATTTGAGACTTTCATTACCCCTTTTAAAGTCTCTCTCATCTTCTTTTGGGGGGCCTAGTACCTGAGATGTCAGGTTAATGGAAGAATCCTTTCCAAATCCTTGATTCACACTGAAGAGTAAAAACCAGCACCATACAGAGTCATTTCTTATGTATATTTGCATTTAGCAGCCTCTAAATTAAAATGTCTTGCATTAGCCACAAGGAATACATGAGTAGAAACAGGATTTTCCAAGTGTTCCTGACCTGACACCCCAACTGTTGTGTCCCACTGCTCCTGACTTGACACCGCACCAACACATAGATCCTTAAGGAAAAGGCAGCACTAACCCATTACAGTCCATGAACTCAGTCTAGTGCTCCAATACTTTATGTTAAGGTGTAACTGTAAAGTGTTCTCCCAAAGACTCATGAATTGAGAATCTGACCTACAATGCTGCCAAGTTCAGAGGTGTCACCTAGAGAGGTGACAGGAGCGGGAAAGTGCTCATTTAATCAGTGGATGAAGTAAGTCACTAGGGCATACCTGTGAAGGGTACATTTTGTCCTACAATCCTTCTTCGCTGTGGGTCTTGAGCTCTCTGCTTCTTGGATGCCATGAGGTAAGCAGTTTTCTTCTGCCACACTACTCCACTATGATGCCCTGCCTCACCTCGGTACGGAAGCAAAGGAGCAAGTTACCATGGACTGTTACCTCTGAAAGCATGAGCCAAAATGAGCCTTTCCTTGTTAGTCTCAAGTATCTGTCACAGTGATGAAAATCTGGCTAACACACTTTCTCCTGGGTTCAGCATCCGTTGCCTCCCTTAATCCCTCAGCTGATCACACTTTTGATTCTGGTCCATAAGCTGTACTCACAACCAGACCAACAGCCTGACCAGAAACTCTGCCTTTAGCAGCTTTCATGCAAGCAGTTGAAGTTTAGAAAACAAAAATTTCTAAGAAAATTCTAAAGACAAAAACAAAAGGACAACATTGAAATGCCTACAGATAAAAGTTTAGAATTCTAAATTAATTTGAAAAGCAGACCTAAGTACCCAGCACACTGAGCCAGCTGATCTCCAACAAGAGGAAGAGCGATCTCTGTTCACGTTGGTGACCACCACCCTGTTTGAGGGCTTTTTTCCCAATTCTTTCCAAAGGAGTTCGATCGGTGCTAAAGCTTGAAGATAATACCAGTTTCCAAAATTATTTGGTCAACAGGGACTTCATCTTCATCCACTATGATCTATGTTTCAGTTTTGCCACATAGCCAGCAAGTACTTGGCACACAGCAAGCCGTCACCAGACTTGACTATATTATTAATGAATGAATGAATAAATGAATGACTCTTCAATTAATTTTCTTCTATTTTCAATTCTAGAAATCATTGACTTTCCCTACACCACCGCCTTTATCTAATTTTTCAAGCCACATGCTGGTTAGTTCCCAATCAACTCCTTCGCCTTGGTCTCTTATCTCAGAGGAAGACCTCACACATTTCCTCAAGCTTAGTCACACAGGTGTTCCCGACAGCTGAACTTCCCATATCACCCTAACGTTTTTCATACAGACTGCAAACGGAGTGACATTGATACAAATCAAGGCCTAATGATAGAAATAACTGGGAATGCATCAGATCACTAATTGAGTTACTCCCAGTCCACATTTTAACTCTTTGGAAACAGCAGAAGCTTACCTCTCAGAGTCTATCTAGGTGGTTTTCAGATCAGAATCTCCATAGCTTATGCCAAATGTACTTCCCTACCCAGACCAGAAAAAACAGAACTATGTTTCACCATTCAAGGTCTTTCTTCCACTTGAACATAATGTAGTTCTGCTTGTGTCTGTGCTGCTTGACTCCTAGGATTTCCTTTCAATACAAATACTACAGCTTTTAAAAAAAGAACTGGAAAACAGTAGTCAAACATTAGTGAGTTGTTTGCAAATAGAGTAATAAGAAATTTTCAAGCTGCAGTTCTTTCCACAACTTCTGAAACACAACACTCATCAAGTGCAGAAACTGAATCCTGTGGCTATGTTTACATTCAGGACTTGAGGAAGAATTTGAAACTTCATATTGGGAAATTTTGTCATACAGTCAGATCACACGTTGTATTCCAGTTACTATGAATTAAGTTTAAGACCGTTCGATTAAGTGATACTTCTATATTACAAAAACCATCCAAGATCACTCCCTGTGAATATTTTATAACAATTGTTGTTTCTTCCCACTGATGCTTTTGAGCTTGTTCTACTCCCTGTATAGAACTTGGCTCTTCAGTCACATTCAGGTGTACAGCACATCCTAATGATCATAGAGAATGGAAGATGGTGTGACTTTAAGAAAAGAAGAAAATAAATCAAATGCACATCAAATCAATCTACTTCTAGAGGGAACACATAAAGAAGGTCTCCTTTTATTACTTTTTCTCTACCCTGTATGATAATAAAAAAGTAAATCACCAGTGATTGTCACCAAACATTCTCCCAGCAAGATTATATAGAATCTGTGAATGCATTCTATGAAACATGAATTTTGGAAGAGGATCGTTAAATTTGATTTAAAATATATTGTCTTTGTCCATTTTCTATCAAGTAGAAACTATAACAGTGTTTCTAGCTTGGGTAATACATAAAGAATAGCGGCTTATTCCTGATTCAAAATTCTAGAGACTGGAAATCTTGGGACACGGTGCCCATATCTTGCTGGGTTCTTGTGAGTGCTATGGGCTTCCTTAACTCTGGGAAGAAGGCAGAAAGGCAAGTGGACACGTGGGAAGAAGTAAGGCTTGAGAGGTCTCGTGTGTGACAACTCACCTTTCAGTCTCTCAAGAATGAGATCACTTCCTTGAGAAAGGAATTCAAACTCTAATAACATGACCTCCTCCTAAAGACCCCAATCCTGACACCCTTGCAGTGATGATCAAGTTTCAACAAGAATTTCAGAGGGGACAAATCATTAGAAACAACAGCATACATGAACCGTTCTTTAAATACAAATAAATTCATTTAAATTAGAATTAATAAAGACATTAGCTGTCCTTTACCTATAACCTTTTGGGCAATAATCCTGTTTCCATGGTAATGCAAAGTTGTATTTTATTTTTCTGCACGCTTGCAAAATTATAACAACTTTTCTAATAATGTTTATTTATCATTTGCACATATATTTCATTTTAATGAGCGGGCCAAGTTGGAGGTGTCATTGTTTTAATCACTTACTATTCTCTTGCCACTAAGTGCACAATTCACATTCCCTCTCAAACAAGGAAAACTCAATGAAGCCATTTCTAACAATTTGCAAATAAACTTTCTAAGTCTGCATGATGCTTGCATCTTTAAATTTCAACATGTGATATTAAGCAAATTATAATGAAATACTGCACAGGTGTCACCCTTGATGTGATCGATGTATTTTATTAGAATAAATTCTTACCTGATCGGTATTATCTTGTTTCAAATAGTAAGTCCACTTTCTTCAGTCAAAATGAAGTAGAAGTAACTGAAAATTCTGGCCAGTTACTCACTTCTACCCAAACTGAGCATTTTTATTCAATAGTGTGCATTCAGTTGAGCTGCAAATCTATGTGAGTTTTAGGAAAATTCAGATGATCTCTTGTGTTATGTCAGTGGTTGCCTTCGGGACGGGGGTACGCCCAAGTCAGGCTTCTGGGACCTGTAATGTTCTATGTCTCCATCAAAGAAATTAACAAATCTGTACACACCACGGTGGCACAGACCTGTAATCCAAGCACTCAGGAGGCTGACACAGGGGGACTGCCAGGAGTTCAAGGCCAGCCTGGTCCACACTGAGTTCAAGGCCAGACCGCTACAAAGAAAAAATTGTCTGCTGGTTGTGTTGTCACAGATCTGAGATTCCAGCACTCAGGCTGAAGCAAAAGGATCACCATGAGTTTGAGACCAGCCTGAGCTGTAGTGAGTTCAAGGCCAGCATGCACTACATAGTAAGACTCTATCTGAAAAAACAATCAAAAAATAGAGAGAGAGAATCTGTATCACAAGACAAATAAAAAACCTGTATACTTGTGATATGTGGCTGTATACTTGTGATATTTATATCTTGGTATTCTTCTATATAATAATTAAATTTTCATTTAGCTGCCACTGTAGCTTACATAGAAAATTTGTGAAATTTTGTAGAATTTGTATTACTTTAATTTATATCAACACTTTCGTTTAAAACTAATGCTTTCTCCCAGAAATTTGCAAATCTCCAAATCAAAGACTAAATACAGTTAAAAACATAGTCAAAGCGGGCCTTTTAGATGATATGACTTTGATGTTCGGAAGTTTCCTTGCAGATATGGATTACAGATGGTATTAAGGAGGAACATCTGGAACAAACTTGACAATACTTACAACTGTGGACAGTGTTCTAAATATATCATACTGCTTTGCTGAGTTTATCACTTTACCAAGAATATAAAAACAACTAGTACATACACAGAATGGTCTTTGTTCACACAAAGGTCGCAGTCCTCTGTGAGCTAACAACGAAGGATTACCATATGTCCCCAAATATTCAAAGGAATGTCTGCTAACAACATAACAAAAATTGATCTGTATTAAGAAACTGACCATACCATAAATCTTTGTCATCTCCACTCTTGAAGGTGTTATTATCTCTCTGAGTATCTACCCTAGAAATGTTCTAGACACAAATCAATGTTTAGAAGCAGTCCAAATTGCTCCTGTGAACAATCATCATATCCTGACGGACCCAAGGAAGGACAAGCGTTACAGCCTTTCTGAAGATGAGCAGCTCCCCGGGAAACTAGTGAACACTGGCTATTACACAGACCCTGGGCTGCCCCCGGGTTTTGCTTTCTCAAGGCCCGTGGGGGCCACTGATCAGAGAATTGCTATCTCTCAATAAAAAAGAAAAAAGGGGAAAATATGTGTTACTGTTTTTCCTCCTTCCTACCCAAGTACTACTCAGTCATCCTCTCTTAAATGTGGAGAGAACGGTCAAGTATAAACCTTCTCATTCATTTTTCAAAGGCTACTGTCTTAACTAACTCAAGCACAAACTTTGTTCCATTGTATGTAAATAAATCTTCAATCTCTTGTGGTCTTTTGCCAAAGATATTCTGCAAAGTTACAGAAAAGAAAGCACCCCATAATTTGGATTAATAGGAAGTATTAAAATATACAAAAAGCAAGTGGCAGAATGATCTTGGTAGGTATTAAAATGATAATCATCACCATGAAAACAAGGCCCACTTATTTCATCAGAAGAAAAGTCCACAGCCTAGAGGATTCTATCTATAACAAAGTTCTCGGAAGAAGTTTTTCTTCCTCGACATACTATCAGGACCAAAAGGAACATGTGTACACCAATTAAGGTTTTATAGAAATCTATTATATGCTATTGACATAATTAAATGAAGGAAAGGAAAATTTTCCCAACTGAAGTTTTGTAAAACTAATTCGAAGTTTTTCCACACTGCAATATCAACATACAATCTAATAACAATTGCAAATACTGGCCACTCAATGAATCTCATGCATTAGGCTCAAAATACCATACTAGGAACCACCTTTCTCCAGTTGTGAAAAAACAGAAACTCATAGGAAGTTACAGAATTGCTACTTAATTGCAAAACTAAAATTTGAAATTAGGCATTTTAACTTCAAAATCTTCCTTGAGAATCCCCTATAACAGTGTGTTATCGTTTGTCAAATACAATAACCCGGTCAGGTATGGTGGTGCACACATTGTGGAAGGCTGAGGGAGGAGGATTGCAAGTTCAAGCCCAACCTGGGTCAGGTCTCAAAATAATCATAATCATAATCACAATGATGGCTGGGGATGCAACTAAGTGAGAAGCCTTAGGCTCAGTCCTAGTATTGCAAATGATAATAACTTAGGAGTACAGAAGGTAAGGAGAAATACCTATGAATAATATTCCATAGGACAAAGGAACATAAAAATCAGTGTTTATATAATATGATGCATTTCCGGTTAGGCACATGAGATTTGCTTACATTTCAATAACTTCAAAATACTAAATAGGTAGCAAGATTTAAGAGCTGACCCCAGTTTTCTGTAGCCACTGCATTCATTACATCCAAGCAGCTATTAAATCATAACATAGACATGAAGGTCAATAGCTACACAGAAATTCCCATTGCTCCTCATAGCAGCTGCACTGTGTGGTCCAACATGTCACTGGCCATGTCCTAAAAGATGAAGGATCCAGTTCTGTGTTCTGTGTCCTTATTCATTTCTTCATGTATCCACTCAGCCATCCCACAAATACTGGTCAGGGGAGTAACACACAACAGGGGGCGTGCCACGTTCGGGGGAGAAGGGTGACGGCAGACACGCTCCCAGGGTGCCCCATCCCAGGATGACATGGGGGGCAATGTACAAGTGCATTTCAGTGATCACCAAGCTCAGCGATGGATGCCATGGCAGCGTGTAAGAGAAGCATTTCCCCCCAATGACAGGCAGTCAGCGCAGATTCACAGAAAGACGGAACGTTAACACAAAGGTTAAAGCGTAAGGTTGTATACGATGTGGCCCAACCAACAAAGGGACGAAAAGGGTCAGAGCAAGGGAATAGTATGTGAAATGGCATTAAGGTCTGTAAACGTGAATCCCAGATGTGGGATTCTTAAGTAGCCCACTACAGCGAGGGTTCGGGAACACACAGAAGAGTGAGGAGAGGGATCCCTGGATTATAAAGACTCAAATATCACCGAAGACTGTGCACTTCTGAGATGGTGTGAAAGTCATCATCATGTCTCTCTGCATTCAGATGAAGCAGGTCCACAGGGAGTGGCAGACATGCATGGAGCAGCCACCCCCCTCATCATTGAAAAGTAGAGTCTTGTGGTCACTTTTGGTTTAGAAATGACACACATTTCATTCACAAAAAAGAACATGTAAATAGCCTTTGCCTGCCAAGAAAGATGTTAGGCAATGTAATTGTTCACAGGGCAATGGCACTCTGGAAAAAACACGAGCAAGTGGAAGGCATTTGGGAAGGACTCCTAGTCAGGACGGTGCAGTGCTGAGCAACAGCTGTAGGAGAGCATGAGGAGGCGGCTGTCGGGTGCGGCAAGTGCAAGGGAGGGCAGCTCTATGCTCTGGGCTAGAGAGAACACATACGGTCCAGGAGGGGGCAGAGGGCAGATGTTACGACCTTCAAGGGCCAGTGCCTCTGCAATAAGGAGGACTACACCAACAGTTACGTGTAAACTGTAAAAAGATTTTGAAAAATCGATAGTCATGTGAATGTAAGGAGTTGAACAGATGGCAAGAAAGAGGAGGAAGATGATCATTTAGAAAAAGCAAACTGGCAGTTTCCATTTCAAAATAAACCATATTTGGCTTCATGCACTCCCAGAAAAGGGGAAGAACATTTCCCCCCAAATTGGCCAATTATTAAAGCCAAAATTGGCAGTTCAGATGATATTTGCTAGAAATGACAAAATGAGTGCACTCCATGAATCATTCTCAAAGCTGTCTAACACAAAACCTCGAGCGTCACGCCCACACTGGGACGTGCTATACTCGGTTATTATTTACTCAGAGCTTGACTTGCTTTGACAACAAACCTCAATCATCTGAAAAAAACCTTATGTGTTCAAGCAACAAAATATACATTTTAATAAATGAGAATTGTGGGAAATAAAGGAGAGCTGGACTAGGAATGGGAGAGGAACACAGGAGAGGTAGCACACTGCCTGGAAGGCCAACCTCAGTCCCTGTCACTCTGATAACCACAGACTTGTCTCTGGGCTTCTATCATCCAAAGGAAAAAGACAAAAAGTTAAATTTTCGGTGAAAAAGAAAATCTATATGAACAGTTCTCCAGGAATACATGTTTAACTTTAGATATCAACATTGAATGAAAGATAAATTTAATTCAACATACATTATCAGATACCCTTCCCTTTGAAAATTAACACCATTGGTGAATATTATAAAAAGCAATTTTAAAATTCTTTTCCATTTTAAAGACCATTATTTCTCACTGGGCATCATGGTGTACACTTGTAATCCCAGCATTCAGAAAGCTGAGGCAGGATCACTACAAGTTGGAAGCCAGCCTGGTTTAGTTACGTAGTGAGTTCAAGGCCAGCCTGAACTACATGGTGAGACCCTGTCTCAAAAAATATATAAATTCTTTTCCATTTTTTGTCTTCAAAGTGTCATAGTTACAACTCAGATTCCTACTTAAACTAAGGAATAATTCATCTTTATAAAATTTGTTTTTAAGTTCAGTAAGTAAGACAGGCTGAAATTTGAGGACTGGTATTATTATCACCCAAACTGTATATTTTCATGAAAACATATAAAATAATTTCTATTTATAGGCTTTATACACTAAGTGAACCCCATTTGCAAATATACAAAAGGCTACAGGACATCATTTTATAAGTATTAAGTGAAATTTCATTTAAAAATTTATTTGTTATATGTTTGCTAAACTGAAAGACATTTTCAAGCAAAATAGCTGATATTTGATATTTACTCAAGTTATTTTCTTCAAAATATACACATATATACTAAGGAATATATTATCATGACAACATGTACTGTGGTCAAACTAATTTAAATGCATTTGATAGCATTAGTTGACAGGCAATACACTCTACTCTTCTTGCTCCTTGGTCTTAATAAAGCCTTAAGCCTACTGACAATTCAAACTGTGTTAATACTTAATACACGGAAAATACTGTATGAATATTACTGCACATACATTGTAGAACAAAGATTTCAGTAACAATACTAATTCTTTTAAAACTAAAAATGGTTAAGTTCTATCTGGAAAACTACACCCAGGTAGCACACACGGAATGGCAACACGCTTTGTATTTATTTCATTTCCAAATTACAAACCATACACTTAAAATAGAAAGTTCATCTTTTTTTTTTTTTTTTTTTTTATTTTATTTTAGAAACATAAAAGTACAAAAACATATTGACAAACAGACACCCATTATCATAGAAAATAGTACAATCACAACTAATCTATAGACAAGGTGATATGGTCTCAACAGTAGTTGTTGCTTTATCCATTGATATCTTCGAATTGTAGATGTATGGACCCATATACAGACATGC
>PVLD010008875.1:13044-81002 GCA_004027595.1 Dinomys branickii | reverse complement strand
ATGGTGGTGGTGGTGATGGTGATGGTGATGGTGGTGATGGTGATGGTGATGGTGGGGATGGTGGTGATGGTGATGGTGATGGTGGGGATGGTGATGGTGGTGATGTTGATGATGGTGATGATGGTGGTGATGGTGGTGATGGTGGTGTTGGTGGTGTTGGTGGTGATGGTGCTGGTGGTGGTACTGAAGGCTGGATGCAAGGCATCACATTGAGTGGCATTCTCAAACCCTTTTTTAATCTTTTTACTTGAGACAGGTCTTGCTAAATCACTAAATTGCCCAGGCTGGGCTTGACCTTGAGATTTTGCCTCAGCCTCCCAGAGTGCTAGCATTACCAGTGTGGATCACGATGCTTGCTTTTTCTGTTTTTAAACAATGAGTTACTTCAAGAGCAGAGATAGGACCAAGTTGTTCCTTCAAATGAATGTGTTCCAGAAGTGAAAGGCATGGGATGGGCACTAGGCTGGGGGGAGCAGCGAGGCTGAGCTGGGGAAGTGGGGAGTTCTGGCCTGAGCACAGGGGGTCCCACAGAGACTCCCAGGGATGTGTGAAGCCCAAGGAACTCAGAGACTGAGTTCACATTGGGTTGACTCTCTATTCCTGGATAACCATGAATTAAACCCTTTTTGAGGCTGGGGATTTAGCTCAGTAGCATAAGTACATGCCTAGCAAGCTCAAGGTCTTGAGTTGAATTCTGAGTACCAAAAAAAAAAAAAAACCCTTTTTAAAACAAAGCCAGGTCACTATGACAAGGACAATGTAATAAATATGCAGGCAATGGAATAAATAAATATCAGTGCAGGTTCCTAAACACAAGTGTGTGACTTCACCAAACAGCTAAGACCACCTTTGCTGAGAAACCTCTGTTCTGAGAAACACAAGAGCCTATTTGTTTGAAATCTAACTTAAAAATGTGGAGACTTCCCTCTCTTGAGGAGCAAGTCCAAAGCAGGTCCTCACTGCTGTGCTGTGGGGTCTGGCTGCACTGATGCTTAGCAAGGCAGGGGCTCTTGTCTTCCAACTGATGACTGACGGGCCTGGAGGGGAGAGCACCTCCATAACGCATGCTCCTGCCTTCCAGGGAACCTTACAGACCACTGCGGCTGCTTTTCCACTGCTATGTTTCCCTCAATCACAGCTCTGTTTGGGCAGTTTTCTTCAGGGTTCCTTTTATGGGAAGCACTTACAGTTATTACAGATCCTGTCATCGATTCCACACCACATGCCCCTTTCCACCTCAGTCAGTGAGAACCCTTCCCTCTCCAAGGTGACTGGGACGTAGACAGCACTCAGAGCTCAGACACACCTTGCTTGGGCTTCGGGCACTCACCAACCAGAGCCACCTGAAGCCTATGAAGAGGAGGACCATCTCTCGTGGGGAGAGAGCATCACAAGACACTCAACATGATGACCCACTTGTTATCCTCGAGTCTCCCACCAATTCCACAAACTAGACAGACAAGGCCTCCTCCTGAGGTGTGGTGGGCAGGGCTCAGTGACCTTCCAAAGGACCTTCTGCAGTGCAGACTCTTCTCTGGGTCTCCTCCTCTAAATCCCAGCCTGCTGATCCGCTTCCCCTTTTCTGGTGAGTAATAACACCCTGATTCCCAGCCAGGGAGAACCCCATTGCTAAAGACACTGTATTTGATCCAATTCAGATAGCTCTTTGTTCTTGAACTGCCCGTGTTTCTGACTTACTTGGCCATTTGAGTTTATTTATAGTGGTTAAGCTTTTATTCTTTTAATGGTACTTGATAGTGGTACCCAGTAAGTTATATTTTTCAAGTGATGTAGCTGTATTCTAGCCCTTTGAAGACATGGAGTCTACCTCAAAATTTTATTCTATTACTGCAGATGGTCTAAATTCTTGCACATTGTCTATTTATCTTAAAAGCACGTAAAAGAAAAACCAAGAGCTACACACTGTTCATCGTTTATAAATTTTACATCACAAATATTAAACTAGCTAGTTCTATTCAGGCTGAATTATAGGTAAAGAGTTTTGTGTTGCACAAAATTTACTTTGTAAAACAGATGATGGGTGGGTGGGAAGGCAACAGAGAGACAGGCTCATGATCAGCGAGGATCTGTCAACGTTCATGGGGTCACCTTGGAAGCAGGTACCCAGCTGCTCACTTTAAAATTATTTGGACTGTGCCGTAAGCTTAAACATTTTCATGATAAATCGTTGCAGAAAAAAACCCATGACTTCTTTTTTATGTGGCTTTATTTTCCAGGGCTAGCTTAAAAACTCACTAGAAACTCCTATTAGCAGGTTATTTTCATTGTAATAGGGTCACAGTTCAGAAAGGGACTAAACCAAACCCATTCAAAGCAACATATACAGTGATATCAAACGATGTGCATACCTTCACAGACTGGGGCGGAGCCTTCGAACTGCAGCTGGGAGCTGAGCTTGCAGGTCAATGTGTCACTCCCTGAGAGGGTGTACCCAGGGTGGCACTGGTACTTCACAAAATCTCCTGGAAGAGTCAACCCAGCACAGCAAGGGGTCACCTTCTCAGACCTTCCCAGTGTAATGCATCAAACATGGCTGCTGAGAGAGTTAGGTCAGCGTGCAAACCACGCAGGACTCAATGTCTACATGCACTTCTGTTGTTTTTAGAAAGTGTCACTTTCAGTTCTACTTCATTCATAAACATGCTCTCTTAAACTTAACCAAAGTCAGTAGTGAAATAATTACTGTTTCTTCTCCTTGACTGACACCCCTGGGGTCCCAGTGATTATGAAGTGAACAGAAAAGCGAGGAAGGTGGCTGGAGCGTGCACAACAACATGCAGTGGGAGGGTGAGGGGCTCGCACATCCCAGGTAGGGCTTGGTGTGACCTTGGTTTAAACTGCCTCACTGGGCACAGGAGCAAGCCAGGAACAGGGTCACATTATCTGGCCAGTGGTCTGAAACACGGTGTGGCAATAGGGCAAAGTGTTTTTTACTGGGACTGAGATATCATAGTAATTACATTGCAAGTGTACCATGATAGCTGTCTTCATATGACCTGGTGACTGTTTAATGAGTTAGACCATTGATATGAAATGATAAAGTAGAAGTTCTAAACATTAGCATTAAGTGTACCCTGCCTATTAGATGCCAGGTTCAGTGGTATTCTAGTCATCAGTCATTAAGCTACAAACGGTTAGGTTCTTCTCAAGGGCACACAAATGCTTCCCTAATTAAACAGTCTTGGAAACTGTTGGAGACAAAAGGAGCTGGCACATACCAAAGAGGAAAATATATTCAAAGTGATGAGGGAGAGGTGCAAATGGCAAAACAAAAATCACAGAAATGAAGAAAGAAAACATTTTAGTTTGGAACCGTGATCTCTGTACCAGATCCCAGCAAAGCAATGCTTTAGAGATGTTTTTCCCTAACCCTCTGCAAATTACCCACTTACTGGCTGAATAATGTGTGCAGTGAGAGGTAGCTGTGAACATCAGATTACAGGTAGTGTGAGGAAGGATGCTTTACCTATCTCGAAGTCCTCATCCTCGGCCAGCATGTCTGCGTGTGGGACCGTGGGCGGTGGCGGGCACTTCTTTAGCTGGAACGCTAATGTTTCATGAAAAACACGAGGACAAGGGCAGTTGCATTTGCTAAATAAGCAAAATGATACAATGGCATTCCTCTAAAAGTCTCATTGCTTTTGTACACTGAAATAGCTCCACACAGAAATCACTGGTTTATACACCTCTTGCGCTCTCATGGTTGTATAAATATCATGCAATGATTCAATGCCAAGTAATATTTAAAGTCTAAGGAAAGAAAGTGTGTAATTTTGAAAATGTAACATTGGGATACAAGCGAGCGGATTCAGACATGAGTGGCTCCGTGTCCACTTCAGGAAGATGTCCTCTGTCTGTCCTGAGGGATTTCACAGGTGCCCAGGCAACATTAGGGCCCACTGACTTACCATCCCTTCAGAGCTCATTCTCAAGATCATTATACATTTGCCTTGAACCCACTGGCTACAACACAGGCTCAACACTTTCTCAGAGCAGGGATGTGTAAACCTGTAAGAGGCTTTGCAGGCTCCACATCAGGGTTTCACTAGCAATAATTTATGCTGGAATGAGTTCAAGCTTGCTTCAAAACATGGCCTGGTAACAAAGATCTCAACAATGGTGGGAGGATCCTGGGAAGCTCTGCAAGCCCTTCATGACAATGCTCCAAGCTTTGGGGGCTGCTGAGAAACCTGGGCTAGAAATGGGAATTTCCCTTGAGCTCTGGGGTCTTAATGTACTGAAAATAAACTGACCATGAAAATTGAGCACGAAGAAGCCTCCGTTGGAAAAGTCACTGTGGAACTTGAGCAGGACCTGGTTGGTGGAGCTGTAGGCCGTTTCCAGTGCTGTGTTCCCGCTGAACACGCCCAGCTGGGGCGCACTCTGATCTGGACCATCCCTAGCAGACACAGAGCAGTTGGAGGGGTCAGTGCCTGCCGGGTCAGGGGAACCTGGATCTACACTTAGCTCAGGGTGCAGAGCTCAGGGCTGTTAAGCCCAGAGTATGGCCAGTTGGTCCCCTTTTCACCAGAATCTCCCTGATTCTGGTGGGCACGGTACCATGTACCAGCTTCCTTTCCAATCCCCTTGGTTTAAAGTCTAACTGCAGTGAGGTCTACTCAGCAAGGAGTGGGTTTACACAAACTTGTGCAGTTAAAATATAATAATTAAAACAAGGAAATAAAATATAACCATGCTCTGGACACTATGTTTAGAAACAGGAGGTCTCCTAGTCACAGAGTTGATCAAGCATTGCAGTCTATGTGGACGGCAATACCCCCATGTGGCTGCTATGTTAGGCTTTGCTTCACAATGCTCCTGAGTTCCCTCATTCTCAGGCCCTGTCACCTCCCTGAAAGATCCACTCCCTCAGCTCTGAATGCTGACCTCCCTGCCTGCCACCATGAAGTGTCGTGACATCCTCAGCCTTACCCCAGGTCTGCTGACACTGCCTCTTACAGCCTTTACCCACATCCTCAGATAAAGTCTGAGTAACTGGCAGGGTGGGTGAGGCCTTGTGCTCTGTCCCTGCTGAATGGCACCAGTACCTCCTGCTGTCCAGGAATGCCACATGGAGAGATCTGCCACATCACCCACACTAACATACACTCCAAACACAGGCAAATATGCTCTCATACATATGCTGACACACACAGAGAAACACACACACACACTTATGTAGGGACACACACACTCCACATACCGCACATCATGCACACAGACAGCAATCCCCCACAGACACACAAATAGACATATATTCTCATATAAACATGTGCAAATATATAGACACACTACACATCTACACCACATTCACAGATGCACTACACACAGACTTCAAATACACACTCATAGACAGACACAAATTCTAATGTTCCTCATACAGACATACACAAATGGATACACAGACCTTCACAGACACACACACACACACACACACACACACACACACACACACACCTGCAGCTTCTTCCTCAGTGTTGGGGCAGTTATTCTGACAGCGCCTGCCTAGTGCCTAGCATGTGCCAGCCCTCCTGGGGCAGTATTGTGGGGCCTCACCCTTTCTTCACTCCACTGTGAAGTGTCACATCAAAACTGGAATGCAGGGAGAGTAACTCCCCAAATGTGACCCACTGGGCACCAGCGCAGCACCCTACCCCTGACCTGGACCTTGGCCCTGCCCTTGCACCACTAGTGTGTGGTCACTCTCGCAACAAGGATGGGGTGGCCAGCAGCGTCTGCTTCACCATTGCTTCAGCAGTTCTACACA
Organism: Dinomys branickii; assembly: GCA_004027595.1. NCBI lineage: Eukaryota > Metazoa > Chordata > Mammalia > Rodentia > Dinomyidae > Dinomys > Dinomys branickii. The sequence continues at coordinate 75,214 of PVLD010008875.1, read as the reverse complement.
TGTCCAATCATGGCAAAGGGTCCCGCTCCTTTGAAAGAAGTCCCACTGAAAATGTAAAGTAAAGCAAGCTTGGGATATTCTCCTGGACTAAAGATTCTCCTGGACAATTGCACCACGAAGCAACACCCAGAAGTACTCAGGAGTTTCCTCTCATCGTGCCTGGCCTTGGTGGGAGGCTGCTTAGCTGGAGCCCTAAACTGGTGTGTCTGTGAACACTGCCCACATGGCCAGTGCCAGGCCAACTTAGAACGGCTCTGTGAGGGGGCGGGACTCCGCCCCAGAAGGGCTCCTACCAGACGGCGATGTAATCGTTCACCGCCTCCGTCTGCAGCAGGGTGAAGTTGATGTACACCCCGTGCCCTGGGGGCACCGTGACCAGCCAGAGGCAGTCCTTCAGGATGGGGTACTCATCGGGAAAGCCTGGGGAATAAATGGTTCCGTTCTGGGACGTCACATTATACCCGCAAGGAGCTGCAAAAGCAAAAGACAGGAAAAACAAGCCCAACATCATTGATTTTGGAAAGGAGGTAGCTATTTCAGTCTCCAAATTTTCTCAGTGAAAATGGTTTCTGGTAAGAAATAATTACAAAATAGTTCTCAGTGACTACTTGTCAAAGTTATTCCCCTAAAGTCTGGAGACTTGAGAATTATACTTCTAAGCTATCTCAGCCCACTTAATATATTCTCCAAATCTTCAAAATCCTCTCAGAATAGTCATGCCTCTGTGATTAAGGATCCTACCCAGCCATCGCCCAGGCCTGCACTGCTAATCGATCGGCCTATACCATGTAATGGATTAGGAGGAAATTATGCACAAACATGTCACTGAAGATTTTCCTTCTGGCTCACATTTCTAAGTCTGTTTAAGCTGGCCAGAAGAGTGGCATCTCACCCTATTTGCCTTAAAACAAAGACATTATCAATTTTCTACCAATCTATACCCTGAAAAAGCAAGATAAAATTATGTCCATGGTATTGTACTGAAGTATTTGCATATCTACTAGCGTTAAATTATATGAAGAATCATAGAGCTCACCCTATTTTATTTTACTTAATAAATGGGTATTTATATTTTCTAAGGGAACTAAGCCACTTGCAGGAAAGTGATGTGACTGCACTGCTAGGACAATCTGAAGTGTAGTCTGTGACCCAATAGACGGGGTGCACAGAGTGAGTAGACAGTAGCCCCTGAAATCAACCAAAAGCCATCAGTGTTATGAGTGTCCACCTGTAGCATCAATCTTCTGGGACTGTCAAAAACTGGTACAGAGGAGTCCAAAATACATCCAAAGAGAAGCAAGAAGAGTTTAATACTAACTCAAAGTAACGCCTGATGATGCAAGGGGCAGGGGGTGATGAAGCCGAGTGGACCCCACTGGCGTCTCGCAGGGCGAGTCTGGCCAAGCCTTGTGTAAATTCCTGACAGCAGGGGCTGTGGAGAACGCCTTAGGGGTTTCACAGAGAAACCACAAATCGGGGTTTGGAGTCAGAAAAACCAGGTGTGTCACCTTGAAACCCAGCGATCACTCAGAGCCTCGTTCTGCAAATCCAGGAGGACAGGGCCTGGAACAAAATGAAAGCTCCGATCTGTGAAGGGGACACAGGCCAGGAGGCCTTCACAAGTGACTGTGTCCTCGCCTCCGGACCCCATGCAACTGGGGCTCTTCCTGCTCTCCCAAAAACCCCCGTGCTTTTCCCCACACTGCCCAGAGCTGTCGTCTCTACTCTGACTTGTCCTTTCACTGGTGTGACTCTAGTACACGGTGATGGCGGTCCTCACGGCCAGCCGGTGCCTCTGCGCGGCGCAGCTCAGCGCTTCCTTCGCCTTCTCCTCTCCTCACTCCTCCCTGTCCTCACTGCAAAAGATCTGTCTTCCTGCTTCCTCAAATATCTTTTATTCTGTTTTTATTTGTAATTGGAGTTTCTCTTGTAAGAAAAACCATGTGATAGTTAAGTTTTGCACATGATTTATTGCACTTAACATTATGATCTCCGGATGCATATATTGTCCTATAGATAGCCCAAGTTTATCCTTCTTTGTTTCTTTCTTTTTTTTTTTGGTATCAGGAATTGAACTCAGGACCTTGCACTTGCCAGACAGGCACTGTGCAGCTGAGCTCTATCCCCCGCCCCGTCCTTCTTTACAGCTCAGAATTACTCCATGGTGTATAAACACTACATTTCCTCTGTACGTCCATCTCTTGATGAACATACAGCTGTTTCAGAGATTTAGCTACTGTGAGTTGTGCTGCTATGAGCATGGGTGCGCATGGAACCCCATAGCACAGTGGACTTGTCTTTTCCCTTCAAACTCAATCTAAGTGATTTGAGCGCCTCACACTCCATGTGTCCCCATCTGCTCCCTGATGGCCTCCCACACTCAACCTTCCCATCAACTGCTCCTTCTATCCCACTAAAAGCTCTTGGAAGACAGGGACAGGGCCCTTTCAGGGCCCCCATAAGATCACTCAGGGACCCAGGTCTGCTCAGAAGACCCCACACTGGACAGCTATTAACTGAGGAGCTGATGGACCGGTGAGAGAAGAGCAGGGAGCACTTGGACACTGGACACATCCCAGCTGGGAGACAGCCCTTTGCCCTGCAACTTGGGTTTACTCAGTGTCTATGGGCAAAGCTAAGGAGTCCCCCAAAGTTGCGCTGTACAAGTTCCTCTTCCAATTGCATGATCATACTAGATATGGCCCTTTCCAGTTCCTTCCCACAGCTACAGTAAGGCAAAGGGAGGGGGGAAAACCCCCACAGATTTCTTTCTCTTAAAAGGAAAAGGGACTGATGTGGTGATTTTCTTGGTGGGACACATCCTCAGCTTCCAATACCACTTATACCGTTTAACAACTCTGACTTTGCCCCAGGCAGCGATGCTTAAATATTTAATTAACAAATCCTTTATTCTCTCATTCCACATGTACTTACCAACAGTCTATCTAGAAGCGTGCTTAGGGCTAGGGATATAGCTGTGACCCCAGAGCCCCATGACTGCCACCACTCCTCAACGGTGACAAAGTGAGGAACTCAGCCAACACTGACTCGCTGTGGAGTCAAACTGATGCGTGTGCAACGGTGGAGGAGCAGAGAGCCCGGTCACTGTGCTCTCACGGGAGAGCGGTGCTTGCAGTGTGTTCTCGGGGCAAAGAGTCTGCTCCCTTCTTGTTAGGTAAGCTTGGGATGGAAAGAAGGGGCCCTAAGGATGACCCAAACTTCCCCTACTGTTTCCCTCCCTCCTGTGCTGGCAGCAGAAGAAAGTGGCCTGCCTTTTATGCTCTGGGTGTTGTCTCAGGTGGTCCCCACTCTCCCCTGCAGTGATGTGTAGCTTGCGGTGAGATCAGAGCAACTCCCGGACCAGAACAGCAGCCTCCTGGCTTCCCACCCAGCCCGGGTGACGGAAGGCAGCCAGGTGCCAGAGAGCATCTGTGTGTCAGCCTCGCCACAGGAGGTGACAGGTAGGCCACAGTGGAGACCCATGCATGCGCCTTCACATTTCCATTCAGGGGTGTGCTCAGTATGGACAGTGGGGAGGGAGGAAGGACTCCTGTGCAGAGCACAGATAATGGGACACATCCGCTGCATTTTTACACAGAAAAATGAGCAGAAGGAAATGCCAAAGCCACCTGCTTTGACCGGTTCCCAGAGCCAGTGCTGGCTGTGTCAGGATGGGTGGAGGCAACGTCACCTTGACCTTCACACCCGAAATGAAAGTGCTGGGTTCCGGGGGCGGCACCATGGCAGAGACTGTGAGTTTGCTGGAAGGTTCTGGAAGACAAGCTGCTGAGCATGGTGGTCCTCTGCTCAGGGCTGAGGAACCTGAGCCCGCTTCCAAGAGTCGCCTCTGCCTGCATTAACCCTTTTCTCTACACACAGCTGTGCATTTTGAAGTCTATCATGATAGCGATCAAGTTCATTTAAAAAATATCTGAAGTACAACAACATAAACAGCTCAGTAAAAAGAATTAATTAGGTCAATACATTATTTAAATTTTTGAAATATATTTCTAAATATAGAGGCAAATTTACTTATCAAGTTTTATAATAAATTTTTAAGCCAAAGCCTTTCAAAGCATATTTTGATGGTAATCCATATTTTTGAACTGAGATTTATGTATAATTATGGTACTGGGAGAAAAAATGTGACTTTCTCATTATTTTAATTTTTATTTTTCAGTTACATGTATTTATCTTAATAGGTATAATATTTTTAGATCATAGTTTTTATTCAGGTAATTTTAAAATACACTAATTTTACATAGTAGTGTTATTCAATTTAACACATATTATAGCACATTAATACAAACTGACTTAATATATTCTTATAAAGACAGATGGCTTTTGATTTTGAATCTGTTATATTGATTGTGTTAACTTGCCAACTTTTCACAAAGATATCCAGAAGTTGTTCCTCTTACCTATGTTTCTTTTTCTTTTGCAAGTTTTGTGGGGTGCACAGGGCTTACCGCTTGGATATGTCTCTGCGCCTCGCCCTAGGCAGCCTCTACGGTTGGCTCAGTGGCCGGTGCCGTGGGTTATGAGGACATCAGGGTTAGGGTGCAGGTCAGTCTGCTCAGGTTAGCCCGGCCTTGGTGGCCTTTGTGCCATGCCTGTTGCTTTTTCACTGCTTATTTCTTATTGACTTTTAAATTAAATCCACCATGGAAAGGATATTAAATACACATTGAGTGTGTTTGAGAATATGCTCTATGTATTCCTTCTAATTCCTCCCAATATTCATGCTGTGATACAATTCTATGGGACATTTGCTTGAGTATTTTAAAAATTCTGTCCCTGACATTGTCGATAGAAAGGAAAGGTACAACGCTAATTATCACTGCTTGGTGGAAGATTTTGTCCATGCTACACTTAGTTTTATAAAATTATTTTCATATGCAATTTTATATGTAGTTAAATAAATATGAGACCTAGTTAAGGAATTTTAAAAATACAGCTAATATTTTTGTCCCTCAAAGTTGTTCTTATAATGATCTGTGATGGAGTGAAAATGTGATTCAAAAGTGCCCTGATGAACTTTTTGCATCTTCAGTAGAAATTCACACATGCTCCATCGTTCCTTTTCCCCGTGGGATATGAACGCTTAGCATTTCAGAGGTCTGCAGAGCTGTGACTTCATGACTTTTCACTCACAGGCGCTGGGAACTGTATTTGCATTGCGAGCCTACTGGGTTCACTGTGTGTTCCTCCCACCCATTCACTCCTGGTGAGCACAGGCCTTCATCAGTTTATCTAACTGGGTCTGTGGAAGTTCCTAAGTCGTCATGAAATCTGGAGGCCGGACAAGGTTGGAACAGCGAGAGAGCTCAAGAAAGCCACACAAGTAGCAGCCTGGCTCACCTGCCAGGGCCCTGTCCGCTCTGCGCAGGTCCCCAGCGCCACACACTGCCGAGCTCAGGGCCCCAGCTGTCCCGAGACCATCCCCACCGCGGCCCTCCGCCCATTCTCTCTCCTGCACCTGCAGGGCCCGCTGTCCTTACATAGCAAAATGCCACGTGTCCTTCCAGGCCACAACCAGAACAAACTCCGTTTCTGAAACACAGCCTCAGTATCTGATTATTATAAAAGTTCAACTAGAACAAACGCCTAGAATAAAATCCACGAGCGCCATCTTCTCCTCCGGTCGCACACCCAATCCTTCCCCTGCAGAGCTCAGCGATCCCTGCTCGTCTCCCAGTTGTCATCAGCAGCTCCTGTGCTGGGCCTGCACTATCGTTACGGATGATTGTTTCGTTATTGCCATAATTTTCTTGAGAGCAAGAGCTGCCTAGCTTCTAACATTTTGGCATTTGATATGTTCCTGAAACACTAAAGGGAGTGAGGATAACACCAGATATGGCCTATGTTGGATAAATCAAAATTGGTGGATACGATCGCTGACCACTGCACTATGATACCCACAAGGAGTCCACTGTCCCCGAGAGGGGTGAGGAACGTACCATCGCACCGCGGGAAGGGGTAGTTCCAGTTTCTGTTGGTCCCATGCTGGCAGGTGAGGACAGGGTGCCCTACCAGGATGTACCCCGGGTAGCACTCGAACGAGATGGACTGGCCCACGCTGTAGTCGGAGTTGATCATGTACCCGTTCTGGAAGGGCGGCGGGTCAGGGCAGTTCTGTAACTCGTAGGCTGAAATGACAAAGAACAGCTTTGAGGTCTGGAATTAGAGGAAGAATGTGATTACATGCAGCTGCTGACTTTTTGAATATAAGCAGTGAAATACACCTCATCCAAGAGGTCGGGCACCATCCTGAATAGGGAAAGTAACAGGTTTTACTATTAGAGTTATAATCACATGCAGTCCATGAGCACTCACTGTGTGCTTTAGATAAAGTACAGCACATAACAAAAATAAATTTGACAGTGTTTGTCTTTGAGAATACTCTCTGTGTATTCCTTCTAATTCCTCTCAAAATGTATATAATTTAATTAAAAATATTATAAAGCAGGCAATGCTGCATGCCTGTCATACTAGCACTCTTGGAGGCTGAGGCAGGAGGACTTAAGAGTTCAAGTCTAGTCTGGGAAGTTGAGTGACTTAGCAAAGCCCAGTCACTTAAAAAAAAAAAAAATCCAAAACAAGAAGGGTTGGAGATATGGCTCAATTTGAAGATGTTAGGTTCAACCCTCAGTAGTACACTGTTACAGCTCATGTCTAGATGTCCTCCAAAGCCTCATGTGGTCAAAGCTGGGGCTTTATGGAGGTGCCCGGGTCTAGGGAATGCGAGGCTGGGATGAAGGATGAGATGCTGGGATTGAGGATGAGTGGTACCTGCCCTGAAGGTGGTAGCCTGGGTAAGATACAAGGGGCTTGATTCTTGTCACTTGCTACTTGCTGCTTGCTGCCTCCTGCCTGCTCTGCTCTGCCATGGACTGATTCTCCTCTGTGATGCCCTTCTGCCATGCCACCCTGCCTTGGAGCCAGCCAATTACAGACTGAAACCTCTACAAACTGCGAGCTAAATAAACCTTTCCTGTTTTAACTTGTGAGTACTGGCTATTTTGTCTCAGCAACAAGAAAAGTAACTAACACACGCAAACATGCAAATAAGAAAATGTGTAATAGAAAAGGCCTATCAGGAATGCTAAGTGGGAATGAACAATGCTCGCTCTCCACTGTGGGAGGAAACACCCCTCCACTGTGATCGAGGTGCTTCTAACTAGGAAACCTCCCACAGCTGTGTTGCTTTTTAAACTTATTAACTAAATACAAATAACATAGGGAAATCCATCCATATTTAGTATTTCTAAAAATAGAAATAGAACTTTGGAATCAGGAAGTTGCCAATTACTCTTAGGCCAGCGCATATTTTATAATTTGTGCTGCTTTGTCATGAGAATATCTGTGTTCCTTAGCAGAAACTCCAGGGAGGAGGGCAGATAACACATGTCCTGTGCAGTCTGAGGGGTTTAAAATCTTCTCCAGAACTTATCAGCTGACCAGTTTGTAAGGGCGACTCCTACCTTTGTCTTGCTAAAGCTGAATGAGCCCTGTGTTGACCCCATTGGCCTGGGTGTCATCATCCCTCCATCTCCCCAGGACACCTATAATCAGACTGTGGCAGGACTCGCTCTGCATGTAAGACAGGCCTCCCTGCTCTGCACTCCTGTCATGAACCCTGCTGGGACCCAGGGTGGCCCTTAGCACAGGTACCCGTGACAAGATGAGCAAGGAACAGTGTTGGGCAAGGCACCAAGGGAGGGAAGAACCTGTCTGAGAGGCCTCTCCTGCCCTCAGCAGCAGGAGGTGGGATTCCAGGGCCATACGTGAACCCTTGGCCTTGTGCCAGACTTCAGACCTTCTCGCTTTGTACCAGCAATGGAGAGGGTTGGGAGGGTGTGACAGCAAGCACAGGAAGAGCCTGCCAGCAGGAGGGACTGGCAGGGAGGGTGGACAGGGACAGCAATGCCAAGAGGGTTGGACTGGGGCGGAGGGGGGGACACAGGGAGTGGTCACGAGTAGCCCGCGCTCCCAAATACAGAGTGACTTCCAAAAGGTGAGATGGACCCATGAAAGAGGCCAGTCAGGGTGCATTCCACAGGACACAGGCACTTCCTATTGGAGTTGCAGCTTGTTTTCCCTAGCACAGGCTGAATATTAAACACGTGGAGCTTCATTATTATTAATAGAAAAGGCACATTTTCTAAAATGCCACTGTGTGGGATGTTGGTCACCCTGAGGGTGCAGTTATAGCCACAGAACTGGCCATCACCCTTCAGCGCAGCAAGCGAAACTGGCCTGGGACAGCGGGTCTCAGCACTCTACCTGCATTGCCATCCATGGGACCTCCACTGCCAGAATAATTTCAGAGAAAAGAAATGCTAAATGTTTAAACGTGCCCACTACACCATTTATTTTAATTTTTTAAATGAATAGACATTTCTCAGAAGTATAATGTCCAATCAATTCAGCAGAAAAAGCTCAAAATCACTGGCCATCAGACTAATGCAAATTGAAACAACACTGAGGTCCCACGTGACTCCAGCAAGAATGGCTAGCATCAAGAAACCAAATAATAATACATTAATTAATAATGAGCAATAATGACAAATGCTGGTGAGGCTGCAGGGAAACAGGAACTGTTGTATGCAACCACTATGGAGCTCAGCACGAGATTCCTCACACGCTATAACTAGAGATCCCATTTGGCCCAGCCTTTCCCCTTGCAGGTACCCTCAGCGTTATTTATGGGCAGTAATCCAAATGTCTTAAGGAAAGACACTGTGGTTGCTAGGCCCAGAAAGACTGAAGAGCTGGTGTATCAACTCCTGCAATAGCCACAGACCACACACATGCACACGCACACACACACACACAGTGATGGAAAGTGATGTCACGCTGCAATTTGGATCCTCTCTGGGCCAGCACAGGGCAGCCTGAGCCCTTGTCATGACGCTGGTGGAGGCAGCAACCCCAGCTCAGCTTTTGGTGTCCACACAGGTGTGACCGAAGTGACCTCGGCTCTGCAGCACACTGTGTTGATAAGCAGTGGGTGCCTCAGACGAGTGCACTAAGTGTATGTTGGCTCACAGTATTTTAATGCCTGGTGGGTTTATCAGGATTTAACTTCATTATAAGCCCGGGAGCATGCGCATGCGCGCGCGCGCGCGCGCACACACACACACACACACACACACACACACACACAACACACTTACACAGGCACTTCTCCTCATATATGGTGGTGCCTGTGTTCACTTGATTGGATGAGAACGAGTCAAAGTCAGTGGTCAGATCCACTGTTGAATTTACGGGAAAATTTGATGCTGTTCTTACCCAGCTTGGGTTTATTTTTTTGGTGGTGGGGTACTGGGAATCAAACTCAGGACTTTCTGCTTGCCCAGCAGGCACTTGTGCCACTGAGCTATATCCCCGGCCCCTCTCATCCAGCTTGGTTTTTGACCAGAATCATGGAGAGAATTGAGTTCCTGAACTGAGGCGCCACTGTATATGTGTGTGGGGGTGTGAGACCACACACAGGGTTTTATCTTCACAATAGACTCCTTTGAGTGGATCAGGAAAATAACTGCTATTTATATGCACAGACTCCATGCAGTCCTTACATCAAGGTCTTAAATCATAAGTGCTTAATGTGGTGTGAAACCCCATAGTTGTCTTTCTAATGTCTGTTAGATTTTTAGGTAAATATCTATTCACTTGATAAATACCTTTACTCTACCGTCTGTTTTCTAGCGCTTGACTTAGAAATGGGGTATGTTAAATTTATTTTATTTAACAAAGTTCTTATAAGTCATTTAACTTCAAGACAGCTATACAACTAACAACATTTTTGACCTTCACATGGTCACAAATAAATGACATCGTTTAAAAATAAGGTACCCAACACAGACATCATTGTGAGCAACAAGGATTATCTGAATGATTTATTCATCTTCTTATGAGTTATTAATTACAACCCTAGCTTATAAATCACAAGTACAACCTCAGATATTTATTAAGCGACTCATAAATCAAAATCAAGTGTCATTCTGTCAATTCAAGATCTTTATAACATGATAAATACTGGTAAAGTAGTCACCATTTTTGCTTGATATGAGAACCTACAAAACATTAGAACACCTGAAGTTTATATTCTCTTTCTGTTTAATAGATTTTCATAGTCTTTGGTTAAACAAATTAACTATAACTTAGTGACTTTTTAATGTGGATTCTTAGAGTCTGGTTTCAAACTTTATTCAACCAGCAAAATCCTTGTCCCAGAAAATGACTTGGGGATGCAGATACCTAAGGTCACACAGGTGCCATCAGTGGACAAAGCTGCTGGGGCCATGGCCCACCCCTATAGGGGGCTGTCACGGGGAGTGTCACACACCTGGGAACTCAGGTCAGACTCTTTTAGTCTGACATCACAGGAGAAAAAGGGACAGAGACCTACGAGCATCTCAGAAATTATGTGACACCTAAGCATAAACGCTGACAAGTTCTAAAACAGTAAATCACAGCAGCACGTGACCCCTGTTCTAGAGAACTCTTAGGTAAACTTGTCATGGTATTGAAAACCGTGATTTGCAAACCATCATTTCTTTTTAGATTAAAACAATGAGTAGCTTTTGGAACTATGTAGACATAGCTGCCTAGAACCATTGGAAGAAAATCAACACACATACTTTCCTCTCTTTACTTACAGGTGTTAGAGATTACATAAGACGAGCCAACAGGAGAACAGTGTTAGAGTGGGGATGTGTGTTTGCATTTCTGCCATGTTAACGGGAAAGAAAAGTGATTTTCTGAACACAACACTGAGGATATTCAACGTGGGACAGATTCTCAGAGGTGATCACTGTCCCCTGAGGTGGGCTAGCTTCTTAGCAGCTCATGGTTGGGGTTCTGCTGGCTCAGATACCAGAATAGTGCTAATTATCATGACATACTGTGTAGTATCCAAGTTTCAGATGATGACTAGGAGGGAGAGAAACCAGTGTTTGTGCTGCAGTCGGCAGTATTTGAGTAGAGACCAGGAAGGATGGACGCTCAGCAACCAGAGGGAGAGGCGTGAAGCACACACTATTGTGTTCAAAACATCGCTTTTCTTTCCCACTGACATGGCAGAAACCCAGACACACATCCCCACTCCAACACTGTTCTCCTGTTGGTTTGTCTTCAGTGAAGAGAAAAATACCTGCGTTGATTTTCTCCCCACGTTTTCTAGGCAGCTATGTCTACACAGTTCCAAAAGCTACTCATTTTTTAATTTAACCTAAAATAATTCAATCAATGTAACTTTCAAGGAGAGATAAGAGTGTGCTGGGCTTGCACCTCCCTGCCCTGCATTCATTGCTCATCTTTGGAATGGAGCCCAGGTTCTTTCTGGGAAAGGAGTGTATGGATACAAAACAAAAGTAAACATTGCCAGCAAAGTGCGGAGCTTCTCCGTGACAGAAGCAACATTCTCTCGAGGTAGTGGTATGCACCTCAGACCCTAGGCTGCAGTCACGGGGGACCAGGCGAGCAGTCCAGAGGGAAAGCATGGCCTCCAGCAGGACCTGTGAGGCTGGGGGGGGGTCCTGAAAAGCCACCGGAGTCCATCTCCATCACAGGTCCCACACCCTGCCTGGGGCCACTGCTTCCAGACTGAGCTTGTGATATCTTCCAAGTGGCCCAGGCCACCCAGACGGCAACACAATGGGAATGAGATGGCTTCATCGAGTCCATCCAACAGAGCACGTTTACAAACGAGCCCAGGTTAGGTGCGGCTCCTGTGTGTTACTTCTTCATCCTTTCAAAAAGGGAAGACTTCAGATCAATATTTTTAAAAGCTTCTTTTAAAATGCAAAGCATTAGCTGAGTGTGGTGCTGAACACGGGAAATCCAAACACCCTGGGAGGCTGAGACAGGAGGGTTGCAAGTCTGAGCGCATCCTTGGCAACTTAGTGACTGAGCAAGACCGTGTCTCAAAATAAAAAAGAAGAAAAGGATGAGGATGCGGCTCAGTGTGAAGTTGCTGGGTTCAGTCTCCAGTATCTTAAAAATAAAATAAAATGAAATTAAGTAAAATAATGAATTTATTAAAATAAAATAAAATGCAAAGTATTGTCTGCTGGGGTAAAGGTTTAAGTCATAAAGTGATTTCTTTATGAATATTGCATGGAAAAGTTTTAAATATCTGGGCTTAAACATTGTAAATATTCTCTATATGTAGTCTTCGTGTTTTATTCAAATTCTATAGGAAAGGGACACATGATAAAAATTTTATGCTTTTCAGAAATTATGAGGGGCAAACCCAGTGCCCATAATAAATGAAGTGTAATCACAAGATCTCTTTAAAGCATGCATGGGAAGGTAGCCCGAAATACGTAAATAATAAGAATGGGGTTGGGTGGGGTTTCATCTGGAAGTGCACAAAGTGTCAACGAGCGGGGCTCAGGAGAGGAGGAAGCCACACACCAGGGCCAGCTCTGAGCTTCCCGGTAGGCCTGAGTAGGTCCAGGGTTTCAGCTTGAATGGGAATTACGCTAACATCACACTCATACTGTAACCATCCGGCGTGGGCCCCTGCTTTAGTAGAAATGGAAATTAAAACTAGAGCACTTAGTAGTGAAAGACAAGCTTCCATTGGAAAGACAGGGAAGGACTCCAGCTTGAGTAGCGAGGGCGCGAGGCCAGTTTCCAGGGTCAGCTGGAGCTCTGTGTCCTGTGGGCAGTTCTCTCAGTCCTGGAGTCACAGCTCTGGCGTCCTTAAGACTGCAGGGAGCCTCTGCTGGCAGGAAAGTGCCTCTCTGCCTTTGGGGGTCTCGATCATGGGAGGCTGCACTACCCTGGAATCCAGGCAATAATGGTTTGCAGCAATGGCTGCAGGCTCCTGGGTGTGCTGTACACCCCTGTAAGCCTCTCACGAGGTGTCCACCACTTGAAGAAGATGAGTTCCTATAAATTCCAGGATGACCGCTCTGTCTGCCAGTGCCTAGCCAGACACTCCCTGTGTGACGCACACCCCCACTGCAGAGCCCAGAAGGGATTTAATCTGGGATTCACAGTGACAGAGGACCCGAAATGAAGGGTGAGCTTTGTTCTGAGTTTGTCATCTATTGGGCATGTGAGGGCCCAAGCAGAGAGTCAGGGTTCGCAGCAGAAACAGCTTCTAAGTCCTGACTGTCCCCAAAGAAAACACAGACCATAAGCCGGTCAGGACCCAGGACCTGCCTGTGCATACCCCAGTGGTGGGCACGGCCATGTCACAACTGCACCAGTATTCGCTGTTTCAGAATATGCCGAGGATGCCGTGTGGCGTATCTTTCGCTCCACCTGAGTCTTGGCTCCTGTGCTGTCTGGTTTCTGAGGATGGTCTAATGTCTTTGAAGTGATGCTGTAAACCCTGAGACTGAATGTTAACAGGTCCCCGGGATCATGGATGGGTGCAAAGCAAGGTGAGGAGGAGGAGCTGGAGGGGTGAGGCGCAGCCTGGCCCTGAGCAGCCCCTGGCCACATGTTCACGGGAAAGGCAAGGCTGTGACGTGACACGAAATTCCTGGCAGACTCTGAGGGGCGCACGGGACCAGCTTTATCCACGACTCTTCCGGGTCCGTTGTCCTCCTTTGTCTGCCTAATTATTGAGCTTTTCCTCTTCGATCCTGGCAAGACTTGGAGGGTGTGACAGGAGCTCTTCTGCTGTCAGGACTGAGCTCTAAGCTCTGGGTGTGGCCGAGGGGCAGAATAGGGTCGTGGTGTTCACACGGGGCCTGGGTTCAGTCCCGACTCCAATCACAAAAAGGGGAGGTGGCTGCTTCTGGGTTGTGATTGCTGGTGAGCTCTGGGGTGCGGGGTCTGACCTCTCAGGCCTGCTCCATTCCCTGACCCCAGCTCTGCAATCCTACCAGCAGGCACGGGTAGAACACCTCACACCTGCTTCACCAAGGAACGTTTCTGAGGTTCCTCCCCACGGGTGGAGGCAGGACTGCACAGGACTCCACACATTGCTTTGTCTAAGGCCTCATCTCACTTCCTGGCTAGCCCTGTCCTGCAGACCCCTGTCCCTGAGGTTCCTGGAGGGAGCAGAAGAGATGAAAGGAAAGGAAGAGAAGGGCCAGACTGGGGTCCATGAGGCTCCGTCTGAGTAGCTGCATGTGGAGTATCTCAGAGCTTTCTGCACCAGGACAACCAGGGCCTGAGGCGGGTCTGGTCCCTGCTAAAAAATGAAAATCCTATTACCCTTGCCAACCTCTTTGGCTTTAAGGCACAACCTGAGAAAAAAAGCCCATTCAGCACACAGTCTGTCTGAGACTAGATGGGTGGTGTTTGTGGCCATCTGTGTTGAGCTGTGTTGGCTGACGGCTTAGCTGCCAATGTGCACAGCCCAGGGGGCCTGAGACAGACTTGATTCAGACAGAAGCAAGCACACAATCCAGGCAAGCAACAGCCCCACTGCGTGCCCAGTGGGCCCGGGACTGTGTGCTGCATACTGAGCACTGAGCCCAGGGAGGCACAGGTGCTGCTACGTCTTTCAGGCCAAAGTCACAAAGCAGCTTGAGCACAGATACTGGGTCCCTGACTTTGAGAGGCCCAGGCTGTGTGTGTCCCTCTCTCAGGCTTACACCGCAGCACTCAGTGACTCCAGTGACAAAGCTCGCCAGTCACTCTGCAAGCAGAGTGATTTTGACTCCACGTTACCATCCAAAGACTCCTACACAGGTCCCACCAGCCCCAGGGGCTCCCACCTCCTCCCTAAGTCACAAAGGGCATCTGCAACCCAAGTCCCAAAGCGGGCATGGTGGGAAAAATCTTGTGGGTGGCATCTGACCTCCACACATGGGGAGCCAAGAAAAAACCCCACTTCTCCTAGGGAGCCAGTGGGGTGACGGGTGCTGTGGGCAAGGGGAGCAGGGTGGAGGTGGAGGGCATTGTGGCTGAGGTGGCTGCAAAGCCCACACGGTAGGGAGGGCGGTGGCTTCTGGAGACCCTTCCTGAGCTCAGAGGATGATGGGGAGAGGCATCGCCCGGAGCACACTGAGCGCTGCAGAGAACCAGCAGCGAGGGGCCACTGAGAACAAGGAACAGAGAGCTGCATTGCCCAGCAGCCCAGTGTGCACATGTGCGTGTGTCTGCACGTGTGTGTGTGTGTGCGTGTGTCTGCACATGCCAGAGATTTGCACCCCCTTCACAGTCATAGAAGTTGCTTCCTGCCTGAAGTTCCCCATGAGTTAAGCAGGTGTGCTGTGTGAACGCCTGTGCACAGGTGCATGTGTGTGTGTGTGCGTGTGTGTGCCTGTCCAGTAGGGAGGAGGAAACAGGCAGGGCTGTGGTGACGGCCGGTGTTCGGATCTCCTACAGAGGCCCAGGGTCTCCCCAGAGGCTCTGCACGGTCTGGCCTTTCCTTCCCATCTGCTTGCCCATGCATGGCTCCTGCTCCCACACCCACAGTCTGCACATCCACGTCTGTGCTTTGTTCCTCGTTTGAGAGCTTCAGCAACAATGCTGGAGGGTCCAGCATAAGATACTAGCCTTTTCCAGTAATAAAAATTGAAAGCTGCTTCTGAGGATGGTCTATAAAACCAGGAAAGTAACTGATTTAGCTATCTTTAAAAAAAGAAAAAGCCCTAGGTCTGACATTTTTCCAACTTCATCCAATTTAATGATTTTCAAGAAAAGGGCAGCTAAATTATTTTGTATGAATTGAAAATATTGAACTTCTTTATGTGTCAGAAATGCTCTGATCACAGTTGATTCAAAATTTGCTTAGCGATCTCACATTTGACTGGATGAAAATGAGACAAAACATGGCTCTTTTTCTGGCATAACTGAGCACAGCTTGAACAGCGCATGCGGCTGTCGCCTGTGCTAGGGCCCAGCACATCCACGGGAGAAACCAGCCTGCTCCTTCATGGTGGCACGGCCCCGGGACACGGGGTGCGAGCTCTGCAGCCACAAGTTGCCAGTGGCACAGGCGACAGATGACAAAGTCCTGTGGCTGGGCAGGTAGGCAATGCTTGCCGGGAAGCGCGGGGGAGGGCGGGGCTGCGGCACAGGACAGATGCCCGGCCTGGCCCTTCACGTCCCTGTCCCGAGTGCAGTGCCCATGGAGAAAGGCCCCTCCCGACCCGAGACACAGGTTCCTCAAACAAAACCAACTCAACTACACAAAATTTTAACCAACATGGAGGTTTACACATAACTGAACTTAGTACAGGAAGTGCGATCTGAGGGCTGGGCCGTACCTTGGTAAGCGAGTTTGAACCCCTGCCGGTTCTGCGAGTGGTCACTGTAGAAGCGGATGAGGGTCTCATGCGTTGTGCTGAGCAGGGCCAAGGGCAGGTCGGTGCCGCTGAACTGCCCGATCATGGGGCTGCTGGGGTAAGGCCCATTCTGGACCTCCAGGTAGTCATGGTTCGCTTCAGTGGAGAAATTCAGAAACTGGATATGGGCACCTAGGAAGGGCAGGCAAAGGTACTGAAAGTTCATACACAGACGGGTAAAACAAACGTTCATCAATGATTGCAATTTAAATTGTCTATGAGAAAGAGCAGTGTAATGCAGAGAGAGTGCACTTTAGATGACCACAGACCATGGATGACTTTACCCTGCCGTGAATGGCTTTGTGATCTTTGCCCATGAGTCAACATACTTGTGAGATATGCACGCTGCCAGCCACATACCACAGACCACGCAGGTGTGATGCTTAGCGTGACAGCTAATGCACTTATGCACAGCAGCATGCTGTGTACCTCCCATCAACAATTACTGCACCCTAGAGAGCAAGACTCAAAGCGTACATTACATGTCCTCCCAAGTCAGTGAGGACTTCACCAAGGGGGAAAGTAGTGCTAAAGAAAATAATCAGAAAACTTTAAACGGTGCTTTTAAGCTCACTGGACAGTAATACAATGGTACAATAAATTAGTAAGTTTAGCAAGTGATTATTCTCACATTATGCAAGCAGAGCAAATGGCTAATTAAGAACCAATCTGATCAACTCCACTATAGCTCTCAAAATTCACCCCAGCAGACTGGCTCAGCACAATTTCCCTCCTTTGTCCCAGGGGCTAGTCCTGCTGCGGTCACACAGAGCTCTAGCAATGACTGAGAAGAAAGTCAGCCCAGGCCCTCTAGAGACATCACCTCAGGGCTGCAGCTTTTGGAAATCTAACTGCTGTGTCTAAACTATTTCAATTTGCTCAAAAAGTTTACATGGAACTAATCCAAATACAGTAGTCCTCCAATAAATCTATGTAATGAAGTTATTAACTTGGCCATAAAGTGATAACTAATAGGTGATATGACAAAGACTTCGCCTTGTACCACTCTTATTTTTAATCAAATATATTATGTGTCCTAATTGAGAAAAACTAAATGTGATGCTTCTGTGGGTCATGTTACCTATGTGTAGAAGCACAGTAATTTCCATTACAAGCATCTTACACATATCAAAGAAACAGGATCACCAAAAACTATGTCAGTGTAAAAGGTAGAAGATACCTCAGGAAGGAAGAGGAGCAAATCTTGGAAGTACTCAATAAAATTTGAACTACAAAAGAAAAACAGTTTCATTAATGAGGAGAAAGCACCCTAACAAAAGAGACAAGAATAAATAATGGAATAATAGGCTCATGGATGGGGATAGTGTGCAGCCCAACAGCACGCTGCAGATCCAACTTGCTAGTTTGTGTCCGGAAACCACCTAAGTGATAGTTATTATTGTCAGAACTGCACAGGCAGGCAAACTGAGGCCCAGAAATCCTAGCTGCTGAATTTTTAACCCAGAAAAAAGGCAGAGTGAAGTGTACACTCAGCTCAGTGGGCAGAAGTCTTCATGTTTCATGGTTTAGCATGAAATCAAGTGGGCCAAGAGCCAACGATATGATGAGGTTAAAACTATTCCACTACTTCTTAGAGAAAGCAAGTTTGTGTTGATCCTGTCCAAAGTAGATTGGAAAGGAAGAGTGAAAGAAAATGGAAAACTTCAGGAGGAGGCCAAAGAGGTAAAAAGCAGAAGAGAAATAAACACCTTTGCAATCTCAACCAGGATCCGCTATTCTCTAGTATGTGGGGTGGTGTTTGTGACATGTAGAACTGTCTGGGAATGCTGTGCCCAGGAGAAAGCCAGGGCCACCCTGCCACCCCAGTGTCACCAGCGTTCACTGAGGCAACACCCAGCACTTCTGTAAATGCTTGAAACTGCCAAATACTGCTCTTTGCTGAACAACTGGAACTGTAAACGATCCATGCATTGTTTGTAAATTCTGTGGAAGGTTTCTGTCAAAAGAAATTCAGCAGCAGGGGATATGAGAAAGGAAGAAGAGGCCAGAGGCAGGTGGGCCTGGGCTCTGCTGGGGCTCAGGGCTGAGCCATCCTCCACACAGCTGCAGAGCCCAGCCAGGTAACCTCTAGGGTGCACATTGGTGTCTGACTGCCCTCAACCAGCGCTACCTGAAAGCAGTCTTTGCCAAAGCCTGGCCCACATTCTGAAGCGCCAAGTCCAAGTGAGTATGCATGTGTGTGTCAGCACTTAGACTGGCTGAGTCCACACAGCATGACCAGGTCCATCAGTACCCACTGCAGCTGTGACCGGCAGGTGGGACAAGGAGACAGGAGGAAGCCACAAAGCGCTGCAAGTCCCTGATAGCTCTACACATTCAAGAGGCACCTGGAACATGAGAAACTAGGGCAATGTTAGAACATTAGGGTGAAATGACGACAGCATGAAGGGTGCTCACTTTCAATGCTCACAGGTGGACCTTAGAGGCATTATCCAGACACAGGTCAGGACTCATGGACTGACATGGATGAAAGAAAACCACCAGATTCAGGGCTGGAAAAGTGGGAGGTGGGCAATGTCTCCAGAGTATACGCCGGGGTGAAAGCATCCCTTTACTCGTTAGGAATTAAACTTGAAATGGAACAGACTTAGGACAATTATAATATTGTGAACAAAATTACCATTTTAAGCAGGATAAAGAATCCAGGCACATATCAAAGGCCCAAATGCCTATCAGGAAATAGAACCAAGTCCAGCTCTAATCTGGCTTATTGCAGAATGTGTAGCTATCTAACTTTCAGCAAGTCCTGTCCAGTTTGACACCCTACAGCCTGATTGAAGGGATTAAAACAAGTGTGACCCAGTTACTCTTTGTTATCACGCCAAATATTTTAAGACTGTATTATTACCACAAGGAAGCTGATCTAAATGGCTATCTCTGATGAAATGCACACCGCACATTTCCATCTGGTTAGTGTTCACACATGGAAAATCAAAGCGTGGATAGTCATCTACACAGAAGAACTTTGCCTTGGGGTTTGACTGAAATTTGAATAGTGATGCATCCCTGGCTTCACAGGCGAACCTCATTTCCTAGACAGAACCTGTGAATATGAACTGCTCTGCCTCGGGTCTTTCTGTCTTGGTAAACATTCTAAAGAATCTTTTATTTCTTCCCTAAGGTACAAGAGGGTCCAGAGGCATGATAATTTGAGGCAGTATTTTGTGCAACCTTTGTAGTGGTTGTTAAGATGAAAGATGACGATTCAACTGGAAAAGAAAGAGAGGAAAAAATATACAACCCAGGGGCATTTCTGGTAACTGTGCCCTGGGATAGTTTTGAGAAAATACAAGTAAAACTTCTTAATTGATTCAACTTGCTAAAAGAACAACCAACAGCAACCTAAGTCTGTGAAGAGAAAAGAAAATAGCATTAAAAACACAGAGGACTTTGGTTTCTCTGCTAAAGGCAGCTAATGCTCAGGATGCCTGCTGCAGGTCCTGGTTGTGTGTTACCTCCAAACAGACCCAGAAGGTAGGTGTTGTGTTATTCTCATTTTAAAGTTAAGACGACAGGGCTTGAGGACATGGCAGCTTGTGCCAATTTATGTGACCAGTGACTGATGGAGCCAGGATTTCTACTCAGCCGGAATTCAAAGCCCCAAGCCATGGTGACCTGCTGGCCACTGCCTGTGTGTGGGCAGAGTTAGGAGTCCAGCACTGTTCTGAGAGCCAGACACTTGTCTCACAAGGCACCTGGAGAAGACTTGCCGCCCCATCAATCGGGATCAAGGAATTAGACAGGCAAGACCAAGTGCTTTCCACTGATGCCAAAGCTGCAGCTCAGTCTTCGCTGTTTAATAAGCTGCTGATGGATCCTGGGCGCAGGGCTGGGGCAGGTGGGTCGGTAGGGTTAATGAAAGGAACCATCTGAGCAGACTGAGTGGTTGGATTTATGGGTTGCTCATCTGTCAGGCAGCTACGTCAGTAGCCAGCTGCAGGAGTCTTACGCCACTCATTTAAATGTGTCCTGAGTGGAGAATGCCAAGTGTACTTTTCTTCCAGAAAGGTCACCAAATACTGTCACCCAGGGTAACTGGAGATCTAGAGCACCTGTGGTCACAGCACCATCACCCAGCCCAAGCCTGGTCTAATGCTCACAGCAGGTGCACAGGAATGTATGCCAGAAAAGAGAGAGACAGAGAGACAGAGAGACAGAGGGAGGGAGGGAAGGACAGAGAGACAGAGAGACAGAGACAGAGACAGAGACAGAGAGAGACAGAGAGAGAAATAGAGACAGACAGAGAGAGACAGGGAGAGAGAGAACCAGAAACAGAGACACAGAGAGAGATTCAAGAATAGAAATTACATTTAAAAATACTCTGTGCTAACACCGATTGGAGAAATTTTTATGCCCATATCTTATACTCTGAGCAACTACTTTAAAGATAACAACATGTAATGTATTAACTAATGTTATTCTCCTGTGATTTTGTTATAAATTTTTGTTTTACCTTTTTTTGATAAAATAAAAAAAACTTTGAAAGTGCAGTAGGAATTTATTTGTAATTCACTTTAAATTCTGATTTATCATACTATTTCCTATTCAAGAACATTCTCTAACTCCAGTTTGCCAAAATCTTATGCTTTTAATATCTTCATACCAAATCAATTTGTCACAAGTAAGTAATATTAGTGAGTCTCCTGGAAATCTCTGTTTATTGCCCATCTTACTTAAACTGAAAGTGCTCTTCCCTGAGTCAGAGAAATGCTTCCCACAGGTGGCTGGCACCAGCCTCCCACAGCTGGGCAGTGCGTGGGGAAGGGATGGGTTCTTCACCTCCTTCAAGGAGCTATGCAGCATTTTCCTTCACACTCAGTGCTCCAGAGTTTAAGGAGATGCTGTTCACAGTAAAGCTGGGCTTCTCTTTGGGTCTTAGGTAAGATGTTTTTGATGAAATTTCCAGCCATGCTACCAAAAAGCAGTGTTTATTTTTGTTTCCCAAGACTGAGAGGGCTTGTAGACAGAACCACAGCGCACCGTGACACAGCCTCTCCTCAGCAGTAAGGTGGAAATTTTCTTCTCTACCCATGATTTTCCAAGTGGGCTACTGAGGTCACCCTGGCAGCAGAGGCTTCTGCTGCACATTGACTGTGACCACAGCAGAAATGCCTGTTTGACTTCCTGTGTTCGCTGCTGGTCCCAGGAGGCAACCAGACATCCTTTCCTGAGTATAACTGTAAGACATATTCCAAAATCTCTCAAGCTTTGGGTACTTACAGGAAACAGCATGAAAAATCAAACAGGGGAGAATTTATTATTAATAGGTAATGTGCTTGCCTGTAACATATTTCCAATTTTCTTTAACATGTAAGAAACTTAATTTCTGGAGTGCTTGCTTTATAAATGCAAATTCAGGGGCTCCAACCCCAAAGTTACTTCTCAGAATTTTCAGGGAGGAGATCTGATCTGATATTTGCTCATGATTTGGGAGACTGTGGGAGGATCTTACTGCCAAAATGAGGGAAGGCTTGGAAAATGGGAGGTGGCTTGGTGGGTGGAGTGCTGGCCTGAGAGGACCCAAAACCTCTTAAGAGGACCCAGGCACAATGTCTCGGGCAGCTGCAACCAGGTTTGGCACCTGAGCAAACCTCATGAGACTGTTTTCAGTCATGTGTGTAAAGCAGGGGTTGAGGTTGTGGGGTGACACATATTTCAAGGGAACATGCAGAAATCACAGAAGGAGAAGAGTGCGCAGCACTAACTTGCTGGTGAGTTCTCAGCCACCACGCACAGTAGAAGGTAGCAGCAGTGTCCTCTCATAGTCTGCCAAACACTGCAGTGTTACTTAAGCCCAGAAAGAACCCCAAACAGGAGTGAAAGTATTCCTAACATCTGCCATGTCAGGGGCCGAACCCTGCCCTGCTTCTTGCCTGTGTCCTCCTTTGGTCATACTCTGGGGGTGGCTGGTGAAGACCACACTCTGGGAGTGGCTTGTGAGGACCTGCCCTCCATTGCGTAGGGCTGACCTTCCTCCCTGTCCTCCATCTGCGCACTGGAACACTGAGTACGGACCTCATAGTGACCAGCAGGAAAGTGGGGAGTTCTCATAACTCCCCAGGTGACCTGTTCTGTCCTTTCAGTACTTTAATATGCTGATTTGTCTCATTCACACTCCTCGTTTCTGGCAGCTCACTGAAGACACTCCTGTGCTGTCATCTGTTGGTTTCTTCTTTGGAAGAGAGAATCTTTCTGTGTCTTGTGCTCTGAGTAACTACTTTGAAACTAATGATACACAGCGCATTGACCATTACTATTCTCTTATCATTTTGTTACGAGATTTGTTTTATTTTTTCAGCAGCAGTGATGAATCTAGAGCACATGTGTTGTTTTTCTTTTTAGACAAAAGATTTTAATGTATGAACTGGTCTTTTCTAAGTAGAAACCTCAGTGCTGAGGTTTAATTGCAGTTTTGGCGCTCTGAGATAAATCTGTGGGGTCTGCGCTGCAGGCTGGGCGCTCCTCTCCGAAAGGTTCGCCATCACCGTTCAGGGGCAGTGACCTCCACTTGTGTTTGCATTCGTTTCTCACTGGACTAACATACATTCAGTCAGTGTGTAAGTGCCGGTCACTCTCTCCTGTGCTGTGCTGAGTGCTGGGAAGGGCCCAGCTACCGTGCGGGAGAGTGGAAGTTTCACCAAGACCACGCTGTTAGGGTTGGTGTCTACACGTCCCCCCAAAGCCGCATGCAGTCACAGGCGGCAGGCTTTTCAGAGGGAGCTGAGTCTAGAGTCTGTGACTGACTCATGGTCCAGTGCTGGCATTAAGGGTGTGAGTGCTACATTCACCCCAGGGCTGATAGCCTGCAACCCACATAAGGGACAGAGACAGGCTCGTCTCTCCCTCTCCCTCTCTGTGTCTCTCTGTGTCTCTGTCTCTCTCTGTGTCTCTCTCCCTCTCCCTCTCTGTGTGTCTCTGTCTCTCTCACTGTTTTTGCTGTCTTCCTCTGCCATGTACTGTGACCCCTTTGCCGTGCTCCCCTCTGCCCTGGAGCCAGTTGATTATGGACTAAAACCTCTACAAACTGAGCTAAATAAACCTTTCCCCTTTAATTGCGGGTGTCAGGTATTTTGTCTCAGAAAGGAGAGAAAAGTAACTAAGACACAAGCACTTCTGAAGATAGCCAGGATAAAGTTTCGGTGCTTATGGCAACTCAAACCATGACTTATTTAAAGTAGGTAATCTGCAAGTTAGTAGGTGAATATTAAAGTGTATATACTGAATGTGATAACAATAGTAAAACAATACTGTCTTTCCAAATGCACATCTCCTATTCATTTTACCACACATCACAGCCTGAAGACAGTCTCAAAACTGTCTGGAAGCAGCAATGAGCACCACTGAGCTTCAGAGGGAGATGGCGGGCGGAGGCAGTGTGAATAGACTGACTGACTGACCCTGCACCCAGTCTGCACTGCAGCTCTGCCCTCCCTCAGCCTCCTTGTCTGCTTAAGAGGAGCTGCGTGGCTGAGCTCATTGTTCAGACAACATACTGTTCTGGGTGGTGCTCTGCCCATCCGTATCCACTCTCCACTGAAGACAGCTGTCTGCAGAGCAGGGCACATATTTTAAGCTGAGTGACTCTTCCCAGGGAGAAGGACGAGGCGGCCCTGCAGCAGCTGGCCTGCACTGCTCACCGTAGCCAATGGGCAGCGAGATCTTCCAGGTGCAGTCCAGGTTGTTGGGATAGGAGCCGGGGAAGCCGGGGCTCAGGATCACACCCCCAGGCTCGGTCAGCGTCCCTCCACAGGTGGCTGCAAGGGGACAATGGCTATGAATCCAGTGGGGCTTCCTGTTCCCCAAGAGCTTTAACCTCTCGCCTCTGCTCAGCCCTCTAGAGAAGTCGGCTCCCAACCACTGCCCACCCTACAAGACCCCATGCTCAGTTACAAGTGGGTTCAGTTTGCCCGACTCTGTGAGCTGCTGGGAACAGGGAGAGCTTTTCAAAGATCATCTTCTTCCCATGCTCAGAGCTCCATAGTGTTTGACCTTTTAGCTGTTGAATTTTAGGCAAGCATCAAGTTGACCTTGTTTAGGAGCCACTATCTGTGGTGGGGCATTAAGGTTCACAGTACCGAGATTCCCAAGGTTAAGGAAATGTACGTCCGGGATAAACAAACAGGAAGGCCCATGTTCTATCAGATCTCCTGACATCCTTCCACTCCTGCCTACAAACCAGGGTGGGGTTTTCAACCTCCACACCAATAACTTCAGGGGTTTAGGTGACATAGTGATTAGGACATTTACTTTTACCAAAAAATAAGTTTCACAAAATAAGATATTGGCCACTTATAAATAAATATTATAATAACTAAATAAACATGATACAATGAATCTGCATAGATGGTGCTTTCTGGACAAAGACCTATCTTAATGGCAAAAGCATTTACTATCTGAGATGTGTGTGAGATGTGGGGGAGTCGGATGTTGGAAGGACAGGGGTTACCCTTCCTTCATGAGCAGGGATCAGTGCACCATTACTGTGGATCACGTCTAACATATCCTCTGTTAGGGCTGTTCTAGATGTCCCCCAGAGCCTCACATGGTTACAGGACTCTTTCAGAGGTGAATGAATGCAGTGTGTGTGACTCTGGGATTAAGGGTGGGTGATAGCTGGCTCAGTCCTCAGGCTGGGCTGGCACGGCCCTAATCCCTGTAGACTGTGCACAATGTAAGGGGCAGAGAGAGGTCTGCCTCCCTAGTTTGCTCTTGTTGCTTTTGCTGTCTTTCTGTGCCATGAACTGTTGACCCTGTGCCGTGTGCCACCCTGCCTTGGAGCCAGCCAATTATGGACTGAAACCTCCATAAACTGTGAGTTGAATAAACCTTGCCTTCTTTTAACTTTGAGAGTCAAGTGTTTTGTCCTGGCGATGAGAGAAAAAGGCATCCCCTAAGCTTTCTGTGTTCAGGCACAGCCAGGTGGAAGTACTAGGTCACTGGTTGGTGTGGGGTAACCCTGAAGGGGGTCGTTGTGTCCCCCACCTCTCCTCTCTGGTTGCCCTGGGCTGTGCACTTTCCTCCACTTCCCCCTCTGCTATCCAGTCCTGCTGTGGAGCCAGTCAGCCAGCCACCCAAGCCTTGGACAGAGAGCCACATGAAGCTGTGGGTTGAGTGTTTCGTCCCACTGATGGGAAAGTGGCCATGACAGCTGAGCCCTCTTGGTCCTCTACAAAGTGAACCCAAAGCAGCATGTGCCCTTCTCAGCTAATGCACTGTGCTCTCACAGTCATTAGACCCTTGCCCTGGAAGACCACCTGGATCTTGGGGCCGACTGATGGTAATGTAGAGGTGAAGGGTCTGAGTGTGGCCCTCAGAACCCTGAGGCCCAGGAGGAAGGCCCAGGAGGAGTATCTGTCCCTGTGAGCCAGGGCCTGGGCTATTGTTCCTGTGCTGCCCTATATGGAGGGAGAATTCTCCAGCGCCCCTTTGTGCCGGGCACGGGGATTAGTGCAGCACGTCCCTCTCTTCCCGGTCCCTGGGGGGTGGTTGTACAGCAAGGCTATGCGACAGAGGGGGCCACATGGTTTGGGCGAGGTCCAGGTAGGCTGGACCAACCTGGCCTGCAAATGGAGCTGAGCATGTGGGGTCCAGGAGGAGGCTGATGGGATGTTTTCCTCCAAAGTACAAATGGGTGTCCAGCCCCCCAACACTGTCTTAATACAAGTTATGGAAAAATCAAGTCATATCAAATTGTGATGAACAACATGAAAATATTTTAAATGAAGACAGTGTTTTTCTGTCACAGGTCTGCTACACAGTCACTAGAAAACACTTGGCAGAGGTCAGGGAGGAAAGCAGAGGTAAAGGGATTCATGAAAGCGGTGACCTCTGCCCAGGGGGACTGGAGGACAGAGACTGGGCCAGCGTGACCAGCGCAGCCAGGACTGAGGTCTGTTAGGGTCAGGAAAGGGCCTCTGGAATCTGGGCTGGACACAGCAACCCTCCCCCTCCCCCCCATTGCCTGAGCCTTACCGATGCACAGCGGGGATGGGTAGTTCCAGCGGCGCACGGTCCCAGGCATACAGGAGATGTGGGAGCGGCCCTGGGCAGGAGAGCAAGCAGGAAGAACACTCAGTCACCACAGAGGACCCGAAGGTAGAATGTTTGTGGGGATGTGTGTACTTTTGTGCTCCTTTTTGCTTTAATTACAAATGTAAAAAGCTAAGAATCACAGAAAATTATTTCTATTTCTATTTTTCTTCCATGAAACCAAAGCGGCCATTTCCTCTTACAAAGGCAGTGTTTCCGTTGACCTTTTTTGGCAATGCTTAAGGAAGATGAACTGAACCAGGCACAATATGTCCTTTGTTTCATTGGTATATTTTACAGGTTTTGGTCTGAGAGGCTGAAAATGGTTAGCAAATACCACGCACTGATTTGAAGAGCATCGACCAGCCACGTACGCACGCGTGTGCGTGCGTGTGTGTGCGTGTGTGTGTGCGTGTGTGTGTGTGTGTGTGTGGTAAGAGTCATGGGCATGGACAGCACTGTCCTCTAGCCATGTGGGTCCACCCAGCAGCAAGCCCTTTTCCATCACAGAGAGAGGACGACCACCCCTCCGATTAGAGTGGGAGCTGGCCCGGCACAGCTACAGTGTCATCCTCACTCTGCAGGGTCTCGTGCTGCTCTAAACCTCGACTTCCCACGACTGCTCCAGCCTTCCTCTCAGAAAGACCGAGCAAAAGCCGGGGAATGTCTCCCGTCTCTATGCGGTCACCCAGCGTGGACAGGGGGAACTGCAGTGTGCTTTTGCTTTTCTTTATTGTGACCCAGTGGCCTTAGTTGCCGTGTCTCTTCTCTCATGAATTCCCATGTGCCACCAGGAGGTGGCACAGAGGTGACAGAAAGGCAGACCTTCAGCTTACACTGAAAAGTCCTCACCACTCTGGCGACTCTGCCAACGGAATGTGCTCTGGGGAGTTGCGGATGGCAAGCCAGCTCCTTGAGCCTGTGGCCTGTCATATCTGGCTAACCCACCACAGAACTGACTCCTTGTGGTGTCTGATACTTTAAGAAATAGTTCAAGCAAAGGAAGACAATGCTTATCTTTTAAAGGAGACATCCTATACTATATTTTTGCTGCTAAAGTTTACTCTCTGTCTGAGCTTATTCATTCTGTGGCCTATTAAATTATGTTCAGTAAATTTCTTCCTAAATGTAGATAAACTTTAAGCGCAAAAGCTTTTAGTAAAAGGCTAAAGATTTATACAATCTGAAGAGAAATCAGAGTATTGCTTTTAAAGATATTTATTAAAAGTTACCAATAAAATAGCCATTTATTACCAACCTAGGTTATATTATGCTATTGATTTTAATATAACACTTTTCAGATGAACGATTTCAGTTAAAAATTTGTAATGGATCAAAACCAAGACAGCATCTTACATATTTATTTCCTAGGTTTTCTTTTTTTAACTCAAGTGGGATTTTTCTTTTTCTAACTCTTAAAAGAAAACTAAAGCAAGTCTAGACAGGCTTGAAATCATAAATCTTTCAGCTATTCCAGATTTATGTAACTTGAAGCACTCCAGTGCAATGCTCATGAAGTCACCAGCTCTGCACATTACAGGTTGTTCAGCTACATTCCAACTCTGCATTAGCACAATGGTGCTGGAAATTAAAAAAAAAAATCCAGAATCTGTTTTTTCGCTCATGTCAAAGACACAATAGCTTGCAAGTTCTATTTTCAAAAATGTTTACAGTGAGGGAGAAAACAGCTTAATTTGCACTTGAGAAAACACAGCTACTACACACCCTGAGCGTGGTTCCCAGGACTGTGAGTTCGAGCAGCCAATCACTCAATACATTGTAAAAATGACTGCACTAATGAGCGATTTCATTCTCCAAGATCTGTGAAAATATCACTTGAGAAAAAAGACAGTAAGGAAACTGCCATGTCAGGTCCTCAACACGTAGGACCAAGACGAACATCCGTGAGCCAGAGCCAGGGCTGAGTGCGGGAATTCAGGGGAAAGGGGAGTGAGATACTTCCATCGCAACAGTCAGTTATATTGCGGCCCCCAAATAAAGGCATAAGACTACCTCACTGGCGTAGACAGAAGTGTTCCCCTAAGGAGAAAGGACACAAGATTCCTCACACTATCACACTGTCGCATGCGAAGCCAGTGTGCCTGGTCTCAACACCCAAGCCATCCAGCCCTAGTGTGTGTGGGGAGGGGTGTTCTTGCCCCCCAGAGTCCTCCCCGAGCCCACTCCTGAGCCTTCTCTCTGCGGAGTCAGAGCAGGTGCTGCAGTGCCCACAGAGCCCACAGAACTTAGCTGTCACCTGGCCTCCAGAAAGCAGACTGCAGATGTGCTCCTTTGTCTGTGCGAGCGGCACTACTAGTTCTGCCCACTGACATGCGCTAAGGGTTTTACAGCCCGAGAGAGGCCACCTTGAGGCTCAGCACGAGAGGCTGTGATTAATCTGTAACTGGCAAACATTAACATGTGAGAGAAAGTCCAAGACCTGCATGGCTTGGAGAGAGACTCCCTTTGACATTTTGGGTAAAACTCACCCCTACACCGCTGGCCAGGGCAGCAAATGACCCAGGAGGCTCTGGGGCTTCAAACCAGACCAGCACTGCACATGAGGATGCTACAGTTCTCGCCTAAATTACTTTCCCAGATCAAGGCCTCAGCGACCACCAAGCAGGTTACTTACCAACTTGGAGCTACTGTCATGAAAGCTACGCTAGAGTGCCTTGCTCCTCACTCACAAGCCCTGCCTGCTCAGCAGGTCAGTCTTGTTTCCCCTCTTCCCAGGCAAGCTCCTAACTTATGTTGAAATCCCAAAACTATAGATGGCACCAAATTTCTTGGTCTCTGTTCCTGTCAGACTCTGACCTCAGTTTCCCTATTTTGCATGGTTATTTGTCTCTCAGTTTCCTTCTTGCGCTGGAACCCTTGGCAGATGATGGGAGGCTCAGGCCGGGCTGCCAATAGCAGACTTTGTCCCCAGGCTTAAGCTGCCTTCCTGTGATGCTAACACACACACTGTGCAGGTGGGCACTCCCAGTAACCCCCCAGCCAGCACTGCATCTTCACTGGCTGCAGCTACTTGATCCATCCATACATTTACCCAAAACTTGTGAGAGACTGAATTCTGCCCAGTGGCTTTGTTTCATCCCTTCACTGTTCCAGCTCTTTCCTGATGGTTTCTCAGGCTGCTTTATTAAAGTCAGAACATGGCTAAACATTGTCCTTAAAAATAGTTTCAATGTTATAATAAACACACATCAAAAATACTCTATAGTCTGAATTATTTGAAGAATAGAACCATTGTTATGCATAGATGTGTCTTTTGGACTTTGGAATACACCTGTGTAGATGATTGATTTTTACTGTC
Organism: Dinomys branickii; assembly: GCA_004027595.1. Taxonomy (NCBI): domain Eukaryota; kingdom Metazoa; phylum Chordata; class Mammalia; order Rodentia; family Dinomyidae; genus Dinomys; species Dinomys branickii. The sequence goes on along the minus strand of PVLD010008875.1, from coordinate 45,577 downwards.
TGCAGGGTTATGTAAGAATTATGCAAAACAATGAACATTTTGAGTGTAAGTGTGTGCAAGATTAAAAAAGAAAATAGATAATAGAGATCTTACTAAGTTGGTATATGTCAATTTATAAAATGTTTAAAATTATATAGGTTTATATTAAAATCACATGTAAACTTCTACCAAAATTTCTACTTCATAGTTCTTGAAAATTACTTAAATGTCTTGAGCGTCCCAGTGAGCTGGCACACTGATGGTGTGCACTGGTGGCTTACTGAGCTGATTCTCAGAACAGTGGCCAGGCAGGACCATCCCAAGGGCTCAGAGGCAACTCCAACAGCTGGGCACCAGGGTAGGATTTTGAAGACTGTGATAGTTCTTCATTCCTTCGAGTCTTCTTACATGGCTATTGGAAGAATGTGCCTTTTGAAGTAAAATAATTATGAAAAAGCAAAAGGCTCAGTGCTCACAGTGGGCGCTATCATTTAGGGGCTGTTTCTAGAGTTGATAAACGTCACCACGACTCATGGTTGTTAGCTTGAGTCACACACAGGGACCCAAACCACACGAGTGCAAACCTGAGGCTGTGACCCTATGTGCACTGTCCACGGTTACCACAGTGAACCTCCCCACCATGAAATGCAAAGAGAGCTACCTGCAAGGTGTACCCCGGCTCGCACTGGAAGGAGAGCACGTCATTCACCATGTAGCGGTCCCCCAGCTTGATGCCGTTGCTGGGCAGGGCTGGTTCTTGACACGCAGCGAGCCCCACCGCTAGAGAAAGGCAGAGACAGATCCTGGAGGTGAGAGGGCATCCACAGCACTGCTATCCTCCCAGCAATCAAAGTGTTTCTCTGCTGTTCTCCCCCTACAGAAACAGAGGTGTTGATGCCGTCTACTTTTACAACCAAAAGGAGTTTATGTAGCTTAAAATCAGACTTCTGAGCTAATTCTTAACCACGTTCACCATGTAATCAGCCCACGTTTTTCTTTAAGCAATAACATTTGTCACTTCTACGTGTGGTATGAAACACACTGATTCTCATAATACACAACGCAAAGCTCGCGTCCTGGGAAACTGCTTCCTATTCCATGTGGAGCCTGACGAGGGTGCTGTCCTCCCTTCTGTTTCTCATTATGAGAAAACCTAAGCGCAAAGCCCAGGTTCTCGCCCTCCAGAAGAGACAAATATTTCAAATTCTTCTCTTTCTCTGCTTCTCCTTTTCTGTCTCTGTGGCTCTTAAAGACAAGAAAAAATTCTCATGAATGTTCTGTTTTTAGGTGAACAGGACTGATATTTATGACTTCAAGACTATTATCTAGCACTTTCTTAGACAGGAATTTCTTTCTTTTAATGAATTTATAGGTTAAAAAAATGCATCATGTAATATAGGATTAAGCCTAAAGCAGCAAATACATTAAATATTATTTAACAATGATTTCTGTACAATCTCTTGTCATGAGAATAGTAGAGATAAATACTATTTAATTGGTCAGACAGAACAAACTTTCAGTCACAAAATGAGCAATTCTGAGAATGAAGGATTTGTAAACTTAATGAAAATATGTATGTGATGGTGCCAGAGAATTGCTGATAGCAATAATGCCTGTTACTCTTCTAATGAGACTCCAAGGATCAGGGGAAGGGCTTTTCTTGAGGTGCTACCCTGGGGACACGATCTTGGATGTGAGTTTTGGTTCCTGTACTTAACCAGATCAGTGGAATCCACTGCTGGCCTGAGGCTGGGAGACAGTTGGCAGGGTGAGGCAGGGAGGGATGGCCTTAGGCAGTTCAGAGCCCAGTGCTGCTGGGAAATGAGAGACAGGTGAAGAGGGGCAGTGCTGCTTGTGGCCCCTAGGGACAGAGCACACGTGCAGCTTGTCTCCTGATGGGTGGTCCATGTGGTGCTGACAGATACATCGTTCCCTAATACTTGACTACAGAACTATGCAGATGCACAGTTGAGTTTCAAGAGTGCAACAACAGGCCCAGACCTAGCGTGTCTCCGTGTACTGCTACCTATGCCCCAGAGTCCAGGCACAAAGATTTTATAGATGTGGAATGAGGGACAGGAACATGTTGTCCTGCCTCTTGGTGTCGCTCTGTCCCACCTGGAACTCACACTCTGGCGCCCTGCACATGACTGTCGAGGAAGGCCAATGTAATGGTCCATACATTGTGTCAATTTGAGAAGTATATGCTAGGGTGTAGAGGACATGCCCTAGGGCGGCTGGTTACACTCTAGGATGTGGTAATGGTGGATTCATTGTGTTAATCTGAGAAGTTTAAAAATTTAACTAAGTGATTCAATAGAGGGCCAGGATCCTCTCTTTGTAAACATCCTGAGCCTGTGTAAGAGGAGGGCACAGAGATGGTGTGAGTGCTACACCGGCCCTAGGGCAGGTAGCATACTTACAGCATAAGGAAGAAAAGAGGCTTGCCCTTCCTCGTTTTACTCTTCTTGTTTTTGCTGTCTTCTGCTGCCTTAAACTGCTGCCCCTCAGCCATTCCACCCAGCCTTGGAGCCACCTGATTATGGAGTGAAACCTCCACAATTTGTGAGTTGAATAAACCTTTCCTTTCTTAATTTTGAACATCAGGTATTTTGTCTCAGCAATGAGAGAAAAGTAGCCAAGACAACCAAGAGAAGCCAGGGGTGCCAGCAGAGTATGGTTAGTTCTCTCCATGCCAAGTCACAACTTGAACATCAATCCCTTTCCAGTGTCCACTGAGGGGCTGGCTCTATCCCAACCCAAAGACAGGCAGAGAGCCAGAAGTGTCTCTGTTCACACCAGTGAGGCTGTGCAGTGGACAGCACTATGCTTCTGACCCTGGCCATTATGCAGCACGGCAGGATGATCACAAGACACAGGATATGGTGATTCTGTGTGAACGAGTAGTGTGAAGTGTCTTAAAGAGGTTCTAAATTGAAATAGATTTCTCCCTAAATGGATGTATTTTCTGAAGAATAAAACACCATTAGCATTAAGCAGCAATATGTTTTATCCCTAGAACAGATTTCCAAACCATTTGGGGGCTTTTCATAGAATACATAATGGCTAAACATAAAAAAATACAATCATATAGGCCTTTAACTTGTCATATTAATATAAACCTAAAATCTCTATTTTGACTTCAGGATATATATTACAACTACATTTGAATTCCATCTTTTTTTCTGCTATAGATCAGTGGGATTGTCTAGTGTATGTTACTTAGCTTTTAATTTCACTCTGAAAAAATGTACTTAAATATTCTGGGATCAAAATTTCTAACTACATTTGGAAATTCCTAAGTCTAACTCATAAGGGCATCACACCATCATAATTTGGGGATACTTCAAGCACACAGAAGGCAGGGAAGAGATCAAAGAAAATCATCATAAAATGTTCAAAGAAAAAAGGGAAACATTTTGAAATGTTAAAAAAGACAAATAATTCATCATTAAATCCCAGCTTCTAAATTCTTTCCTTTTATACTTAAGATGCAACGTGTTTTACTTGTTTATTACACATTTTTTACGTGTTGATTTATATGCAATGTTACATACTGACTTAGTTTCATTTTCTCCCTCCTTTAATTACATGTTTAAATCCAGTTTATAGTCCAAAAAGTAATTGCATTTATGGTTGTATCCACATGAATTATGTTGTTGGAATAAAAATTTTAAAAATCACTTTAGTCATTATACAGCATGGTGACTCTGGAAGGAGCTGGAGTGGAGGGAGACCGTGGGATTTAAATATCCAAGCAGGATCTTCCCTTTTCCCTTCTGCAGTCACTGCACATCCCAGGGTATTAAAAACGAAGGCCACAAAGGCCGCACATCTGGAGGAGCCATTTGTGTGACACTCTTTAACCTGGCATCGTATTCAGCCAGAAACTGAGTGAGGGATGGATAAGAGGTGGAGTGGCAAGGCGGTGCGCTCCACCACCACACGGGTCCTTCGCTGAGTGGGCCTGAGCCTGCAGCCCTTCCTCCCACTCCCTGCACAGCACAATCTCTCACTAAATCTACTGGAAGAGAAAGTAGGTAGGAACCTTGAAGACACAGGGGCAGGCAGAGAGTTCATGAACAAAGACCAAACTGCACAGGAACTACTTCAAAGAATCCACAACTGGGATCTATCTTATTGGAAACTTTTTACACAGCAAAAGAAATTACCACCAGAGTAAAAGAGAAGCCTATGAATTGGGAAAATGTTCAGCCAACTGTCCCCCAGACAGAGGACTTCTATCTAGAACATATAAAGAATTAAAAAACCAGACCCCAAAAGTCAAAACCCAATCCAAAAATGGGCATGTGAGATGAATACACACTTCTAAGATAAAGAAATACAAATGGCAAATAAATACATGAAGACATGTTCCATATCACTAGTCACTTGAGAAATGCAAATTAAAACAACACTGAGATTCCATCTCACCCCAGAATTAATGGCTGTCATCAAGAAATCAACCATTAACAAATGCTGGAGGGGCTGCGGGGAAAAAGGAGCCCTTCTCCCCTGTTGGTTGGTGTGTAGACTGGTGCGACCACTGTGGAAATCAGTCTGGAGATTCCTCAGGCAATTAGGATTAGAGGTCACACTTAACCCAGGTATTCATCTTCTGTGTACTTTTCCAGAAGAACTGAAAACATCATACCACCATAATACGTGTGCACCCATGTTATAGCAGCATGATTTGTCATGGCTAAATCTTTGAAATAACCCAAATGTCCATCAATTGAGGAATGGCTAAAAAGTGGTATTTTTATACAATGGAGTATTACTCAGCTATAAAGAAAGATAAAATAGAGACTTTCGTAAGGTAAATGAATGCAAATAGAGACCTTACTCATAAGTAAAGTAAATCAGACTCACATGTGTAAATACCATGTTGTCTCCCTAGTGTAAGAACCTGAAAGGATCAACAAAATCTGAAAGGTACACTAGATACTGTGAAAGGGAAAGAAATTGCTCAAAAAGAAAGAACAATGGGGATGAGGGGAAAGAGGAAAGAAAGAAATAAAGAAAGAAAGAAAGAAAGAAAGAAAGAAAGACACACAATAGCTAAGGTAATAATACTATTAATTTATGTCGGTTTACTGAAAGGAATAGCTGGTGCTTGTTTGATCAGCCTTACATGCCTGTATCTGGTTATCTGAGTAATCACTTTGAAGATAACAATATGTAACAAAACAACCGTTGTTAATTTCCCATTACCTTGTTTTGAAAATCTGTATTGTTTTTATGTTGTTTTGTTTGTGTCTTTGTTTCTGTCGTTTGTTTTTGTTCTTTAGTCTTTAAAATAAATAAAGAAGAAAAGGAAAACCCTGCCAAGGAGCAAAGAAGAAGGCAGTGCAGCAAACCGCTAGACTGAAAAATTCTGCCCCAAGGTTTCAGAAACAGAGATGTCTGGGAAGCGTAAGTAGTCACGTGATCAGACAAAATTCTGATAAAAAGATTTCAAGTTCTATCACTTTATAGCGCACTTTATTTTGTGTCATACACTCTAACATAGCACATGCAGTAAAGCAATGTCTCTGAAACAGGTGGGTCACAAAGTACCAGGTTCTGAATCCATAGATGTGTGGAAAAGGTGAAGATGATTTTAATTATTATAACCACGGCCTTGAGAATAACAGAACCCTGCATGTGTGTGCGTGTGCGTGTGTGTGTGTGTGCATGCATATGTATGTGTGTATACACACATGTATGTGTGTGCAGGCTGGCATACCATGGTATTTATGGAATGTTGCCCACAGGTTTATTTTTTGTTTTTTGTCTGTGTCTAAATTTAGACAATTTTAATGTGCTGATATAGAAAACTGCAATTAGATTTAGAGCACAGCAAAATAAGTCTTTAAACCTCATGAATTAGCCTGTGAAAGCAAAGGGCATGAAACAAAGCTATTAAAAAGATGAGTGTCCTAATTTGACCAAAAATATAGTGTAATGGGTTGACCTACCACTGATCACAAAATGTGAAGCTTATGAATCAGACAATAACAATAAGTCTTACCGGGTTTCTGGAATTTATTGCAACCCATTATCCTATTTCCGTAAGGCAAAATTCAGAGAACAGTACACTTAAAATTGCAAGTGATTTTTAAACACATGACAAACATGCATGTTTGTCAAACACTTAGGTAGGATAAACAGGACCTTTGGAGACACAAACTGAAGGGATTTAGGGCAATTTTTCTCATTGCAGTTTGTTCTCAATTCTACCAACACCCGTCATGGAATGTAAACTTCACAGGTTAAAAAACAGTACATTGTTCTGACTGGAGAATTCAAAACAACAATAAATAAAGTAACCAAAGTAAGAGAGAACCAGACCCAACCAGGTCAATTCACAGAGCTGGAGGGTGTGGCAGAGGGAAGAAGCCCAGTACACACACACAGATACACTCAGACACACACAGACACACAGGACATGGACACACACAAACATGCAGATACACGCGCAGACACACACACAGACACACACATACTCCATGCATAGGTGATACAGAAGACAGGGCGTGGCAAAGGTAGCTGAAAACGAGCGGGACCTGTCAATGACAAGATCCCAGGACCCTGTCAGTGGAACTCCTCGCAGGCTCCCAGGAGACACGCACAGCATAAAAGAGACGACATGCCACAAGGGGCTGAGACTGCGACTCCTCCGCGGAGAGCACCGTGTCTTCTGGACGCAGAGCACAGTTTCATTTTTGCTTTTTTCCTTTCCTCTCTCTGTTCAGCTGAAGTTCCCTCTGTAGAGCTCATCTTCCCCGTCCCCCTTCACCCCTCATTTTTTAAATAAACTTTTGGCACCATTTTTGGCTGGTCTCAGACAATTCCTTGAGGCAATGAGTTTCATTGGTAAGTCACCTCCAAAGAAGCTACCAGACAACGTAGGCAGACCATCAAACCCTTCATACAGACTACAAAATGCTCTTATTGACATCTGAAGGTAAAAAGGGATGAGCATACTTTTCACTTAACTACAGATCGTGAGTCCCCAACTTACAATCATCCAATTTAGTACTTCTTGGCTTTATAGTGGTGTGAAAGAAATACACATTCAGGACCAATAGTGCTTTGAATTTTGATCTTTTTCTGGGAGCCACAGCCACAAAGCTGCAAGATCATGAGGCTGAGGGACTGATCCTCTAGCATACACTGAGGCCAAGGTGTGATATTGCCAGGTCAGAGGCATTATCCATTCTCAGGGCATACCACACTTTCAGTTTACAAAGTTTATTGGATGTAAATGTTCAAAATTGTACATAATGAGCAGAAAAACTCACATGTACACACACATGCACACGTACACACACACACACACACACGTGGGCATGGTTCATCCTAAAGCAAAGTGCTGTTGAAAATGTCTATAAACTCATGATGCAAAAACTGACAACTGCAACAAGCTTGGACCTCGGGCTGGGAAACAGGCGATGGAAGAAATCCAACCTCAAAGAGGACACAAGTAGCGATGCCCTCTCTGCACTGACATAGACATGAATACATTACCCATGTGCTCAGACTGTCACACCAGCTACTAATCAGTCCAAAGTCTTCACTACAGCAAAATATTTCTACAGAGAAAATACTATGAATAAAATAGCATTCCAGGAGCACAAAAGAAAGAAACTGAGTTATTTACTGCCTAAGGAGTTTAGAGTGTGTGCTACTAAATGATTTTGTCTTATCTATAAACTGTTGCCAGGTTCAACACACTTAATAAATGCTGCTTCTACTCCCTCCATTTATTAGATCACAAGGTTTCTCCCAAGCCTAGGAACTGTGTTTCCAGTGTCGAGGGAAGTGGTAAAATGCATTTAGAAGAAGTCGGGTACTGTGTGTCTCCTGCAGGTTCATCCATATACTAGCATTTTACCAGCACATAGTGATCCCGTAGTGAAGCTTCTCCTTCCAACTTTATCAACCTCAGGTTTCCAGACCTGGCTGATATAGCCTCAGTGTGCTGTGTGGCACACGCTCCTGCTGTGGAAGGGAGCACTGTGTGGGGAGCCCCATATCCTCTCCTCCCTTCAGACGCAGCACCTGTCTGCACCCCCAGTGCCCCGGAGGTACAGTAAATTTAATTGCCACCTCCACTCATGGCTCAACTCTTTACTTGGGAAGGTTTGAGTCAGTGGTGGACAACTAAGCTGTGCAGTCTCACTAGTGAGGCTACTGGGTCTTTGGAGAGAAAAAGTTTATTTTTCTTCCTCTACTATTACGAGCTGAATGCCTGTGCCCCTCAAAAACACATGTGTTGTTTTTCTGCCCCGCAATAGGATGAAATTTGGAAACCTGATCTCTGGAAGGTCACTATAATTAGAGGTTCTCAGGAGCCTGGAATGACCCACATGCTGGGATTAATGCTTGAAATAGTCAGTTTTCTGTCATTGTGAGGAAGTGCCCGGCATAAGTCAGCTCAGTGGAGTGAGGATTGCTTAGGGGCACAGTTGTAGGGATTTCAACACTTACTGTCTGGCTGCACTGCTGTGGGCTTCTGTGGAGGAGAACACGGTGGCCATAGTATGTGGAAGCAAAGCCACTCACCTCACGATTGCTCAGGAGCAAGCAGAGAGAAGGAAAGAGCCAGGGAGGGAGGGTCCCCGGACAAGAGGCCGCGCCCAAGTTCATATCTCTGTGACCCACAGCCTCCGGGTGAACCTCACCGTTTGTCTCCATCAGCTCCCAATGATCCCATCAAGTTAGGGTCTCACTGGTGGATCAGCCCACAGATAAAGTGAGGGCCTTGTGATGCAGCCAGCCACTTCCCAAATCCCACGGCAGCCAAGCCCTCAGCACCATAGCCTTCGGGGGAAGCACTTTGTACAGCAGCCAACAGCGCCACAATGCGAAGAGGGCAGAGCGCCCTGTCCACCTCATGTGCATCCCAGGAAAGCCTGGTGGGCGATCTGCAAGAAATCAGCCATCTGCAAACCAGCAAGGCAGGCCCTCCCCAAGACCAGGACCTGACAGCACCCTGGCCTGGGCTTTCAGCCTCCAGAGCTGCGAGAAACTAACACCTGATGTGTGGGCACCAGCCTGTGCTGTGGTGCTGTGGGAAAGCTAAGATAATTAAGAGCATTTGAACATGCCATACACCTTGTATGTGGAATTAGCATTTGTTGAATTATTAATGGATAAGAAGGTGATGAGTTTGGTCAAAAGGATCTCAGTCATTGGCTAAGAAAATATTTTGGCTGTGAAATACTATGTACCCATATTTTTACCAATGCAGAACTCCTGCAGTGAAGTAGTTAGTGCTTAAATAAACAGGTTCCCCCCCCAATATGGCACTGACCAGGTACCCCGGTGTAGTGAAAAGCATCTTATTTTATATGGGGAGACAGGGTCTTATGTTCTGCATTTGTGGTAGGGCAGTTATGATTTTATGGACAAAACTAAGTACTAAAGGTACTTCAGTGCCAGAGGCCCTGCCACCGAGCTACTTATCACAAATCCCCTAACGCGCTCCACTTAATGTTTAAAAGGGAGACACATGGATCAGAAAATTCAGAATGTTAGATTGAGCTGAAACGTTTATTTTTTTTATTTTTTGCTTTTTTTATTTTTTTATTTTTTTGCGGTACTGGGGATCGAACTCAGGACCCTGCGCTTGCTAGGCAAGCGCTTATTCCACTGAGCTATATCCCCAGCCCCCTGAGCTGAAACGTTTAAATGTCAAGCATTACACTTGAACTTTTCCTCAATTACATAAAAATAAATCTAACCATGCATGCATGTATTGTAGTTTCCAGCATTTTCTGTGAACGGTCCATCTTATGTTTAAAAAAGAAAACAATGATGTGTTTTTTGATGTGGTCTCGGGTTGTTTAACTTAAGTATCAGATAGATTATTAGGGAAATATCAACTCAAGCACAGGCATCTAATATGTGGGGTGATGGAAACGTTTTATTCATTTTTAAGTATTTTTCATGAAAGTAAGAAGTATGAGGCATCAGCTTTAATTGATACCCTGGACAGTCAGTAGACCCAGTGATCACAGAGTCAAGGAATTTTTTTTGTACCAGGAATCAAACTGAGGGCCTCGCACTTGCCAGGCAGGCACTGAGCCACTGAGCTACATCCCCAGCCCCAAGCAAATCTTTTGAAATGATGTCTTTTTAGTAAATTTTTTTCATAATTCTAATAGCTTTCCTTTTAATCTTCTGTACCTAGATTTGGCAGGCAGTGTCTCCTAGGCCAAGTTGAGATGTGGTTAATTACTTTTGTTCTATTACTGCTCTCTCTTAGCCCACAGCACTGAATATACTTACCCTGATTCTTTAAAAAAATGTGGTGGCCCTATTATTGTAGTATGCTGTCTTACACTCAAGACGTAATACTGTGTTTTTTGTGTAGACATTGGATCACAGTAGACATACATGTGAGGTATTTATCGATGGTCTAGAGCTGTGGGGAAGTTTGATGGTCTCATATGTATACTCTTAATATTGTAAACCATTGGCATCACTAGATGCCTGTGCAGAGAGACAGCAGTCACATTAAAATGAAATGTTAAATAATGTAATATCCTAGATTATTATATTCCCTCAAGTGTGATGAGCAAAGTTTCAAAAACTTCAACTCTAACCATGAATTCCACCAAAAGTATCAGGCACAATGACGAAAGACAGAAAGCTTTCCGTGTAAGCTTTGGGGTCAAGGCAAAGATGTAGTTTGGCCATTTGTGTTCAAAATATTACAGGAGGCCGGATGGGGTGACACATGCCTGTACTCTCAGCACTTGGGAGGCTGAGGCAGGAGGATCGTTGCAAGTTCAAGACCAGCTTGGGCTACAAAGTGAGTTCAAGGCCAGCCTGAACTGCCTAGTGATGCCCTCTCTCAAAAAGATATATCTATATCTATCTATATCACTGAAATTCCCACCTGAAGAAATAGCAACAAAATAGAACTGAAAAGGAAGGGATGTAGGGAAGGGGGTAGTAAAATTATCTTTGTTCATATTTGATAGTTTGACATGTAGAGAAACCCTAACATTCACAAAAATGCTACTGAAAGGGTCCTAGTTACTTTTCTTGCTGTGGAGACACAGTGCCTGACTCTTACAACCTAAGGAAGGAGAGGTTTATTCAGGCTCACGGTTCAGTCCATGGTCAGCTGGCTCCCAAGAAGAAACTGCCTGGCAGAGGGTTCTGGTGGAGCACAGCTGCCCACAGCACGGCAGGCAGGAAGCGGAGGAGGGTAGGGAGGCGGCCAGGGCCACAGCACCCCGTGACCCGCCTCTCCCACCCGACTCCAGGGAGCAGGGAGCCCGCTGTGCAGCCCCATCACTCTGGCACCTTTCAGAAGCCCCACCTCGGAGCTCCTGAGGCCTGGGGAGTATGTCCAGGGAGAAAATATAACCAAGGAGTTTTCTAAGCAGTGGGATACAAAATTAACAGGCAAAGCTCAGATGCTGTTCTACGCACTGAAAATGACCAATCTAATAACGAAATTAAGATAATAATACCACTTCCTACAGCAGTGCAAAGAGTGAAATACACATAAACTTAATTTAAAAGGTAGTACAATGGGAGAATGTTGGAAGCTTCCTTTTTTCTTACTTGAAAGCACACAGCTGTGGAACAGGAGCGAAGATGGTGGGGTACTGTGATAAAGACAGGCATATGCCGAGAGAAAAGCAGAGACCCGAAATAAACCACTGGGTACGAGGTCAGATTTTATAGAAGGCTGCCAAGACTGCACCCTGGGAAGGAACAGGCTTTTCAGAAAGCGCCCTTGGGTAACAGCGTATGAGCATGTGACAAGTCAAGTTACCCTTACACTTCACTGTGCACAAGACACAGCCCACTATGAGTAAAAGCTCTCCGTGCACGGTCTGAAATGACAAAACTCCAGGAAGAAAATAGGAAAAGCTTCCTAACATTGGATTCACAATGATTTCTTGAATATGAACCATGGGTAGAGGCTACGGAGACCAAAGTAAACAAATAGGTCTGCATTCAATTTACAAAAGAGAGCCCTTAACAAGATGATAAATCATCTACAAAAATGGGTATGTGTTTACAAACCACGAACTGATGTGAAGTTGATGTCCATAATACGAAAGGAGTCCCACAACTCAAAAATCTAAACAATGAATAATCCAACTAAAGTTGGCAAAGGGTTGGACAGAACACTCTCTAAAGAGATGCACAAAGGCCAGCAGCCATATGAAAGTTGTTCCTTAGCACTAACATGAAAGTTAATGCCAATCAGAGCTACAATGAGCTATCTATGCGTACCCATTAAGAGAATGACCATCTACCGAGAAGCCAGAAAAGAACCAACGCTGGAAACGATGCAGAGAGTGGGTGCCCTGTGCACAGCTGAGGAAAGGCAAACATCTCATTGATTATTGAGAGCTGTGGGGAAAACGCTGGAATATTAAAAATAGAACTGCAGGTTAACCCTGCACTCTCTCTGCTGTGCCTACACCCACAAGCACTGGAGGAAGATCCCCAGAGGCATGTGAACTCCCATGTTCACTGGAACGTTATTTGTAACAGCCAAATGGTGGAAGCCACCCAAGTGTTCGTGGACATGTGAATGGATAAAGAATATGCAGTGTACACAGATGATGGAATATTACTCAGCCTTCAAAAGAAAAAATCTGTTCTGTGCAGGAACATGGATGAATGGTGAGCACATTTTACGGAGGGAAATAAGCCAGTTGTCAGAAGACAAGTGCCGTATGATTTCCCTCTTCTCAACTACCTGAAGCAGTAGTGGGGGCGGGGGGGGGGAGGAAAGGGGAGCAAGAGATGGAGGGAAGGGGAGAGAAGGGAGGAAACAGAATGGAGATGTGTTCTGTGTCCGCACCAGCTCACACAGGTGTGTGCTCACTGCATACTGCAGTCGCATACAAATAAAAATTAAAACTGAAAAAAAACAGAGGAAGAGAAAGTAGAAATGAGAGTGCCCCGGGCTGGAAGAATTAGGGCTTAACAAGAGCAGTTTTGCTAGATGTAAGCGCTCTAGGCATCTGTTACACAATGCACATTGCTTAGTAGAACTGAGTTGTACATTTAAAATGTCAAGGTGATGCACTGACTGCTCTGAATTTTCTTCTCCACATTTTTCAAGGTGCGAAGAAACGGGTGTGCATTGGGACCGAGGAGTGAACGTGAACAGGAGCCAGGAGCTCCGGGTGTGTTGTGCCCCAGCGAGGCACCGGGTGGGTGTCTGGTTTCCCTTGCTTACCTCTCCTGCCATGGAGATGAGTAACCGTGTCTCTGGGAGGAGCTGAGCCTTCACACACAAACTTCTCAAGGCGACTGCCACCATGGGCATCGCCAGACAGCAAAGCAGTTCTTGAACGTGTCCGTGCTGTTCGCACGCTCAGGTAGTTCATTATGTGGGGTTTTGTTTACAGTGGAGTATCAAACACCAGAAAATATCACAGATCTTTTCTTATTGCGCTGAGGTATTTCCTCAGAGGGACATTTTCACCTGATAATTAATTCAGGTGAAAGCAGACTAGTAGTCAACATCCTGTGAGCAGTTAGGAAGATCAAAGAGGTGGGTGAGACCCTGAAGCACTAACACTCTCACTGATTTCAAAGGTTACAAGATCAAGTAGTAACACAAGAAAAACATGTTGTAGAGGAAGCCGCTGAGTGACAAATCTGAAACAGAGGCCCAGGAGGGGCGCCCAAGCTAGGCACATGCAGAACCTGTTCTGAGGGTACAGCTTGGACTGTGCCTACAGGCATGAGGACCTCGGAGGAGAGCGGGGATAGGGGCACACAGGGCCACAGCTCTGTGAAACAGTGACCGGGCATGGTGTGTCCTGCCTCCTGCCTGGAACTAGCGGCTTCGGGGGCCATCAGTGAGGCGTGTGGCATGTCACACACAAGAAGGCCAAGAGCAGGTGTCACTTGCTGCTGATGTGAGGGAGGGGCATCTTGGGAGGAATCTGAGCGCGGGCCTGTGCTGATGAAGGCGGATGCAGAGGACGGGAAAGGGAAGCTGCAGGTCACGAGAATGATGAGATACAGCAAGAAGACCCTAAAATTGCAAAGTAAACCAGAGCCCTCCCAGCCAGTGTTAAGCAGACAGCACAGCTCATCCTGCACCTCTGTGAGCTGCTGTGTGGGTCCAGGTGGGGAAAGCTCTGTAGGACATGAGGCGGAGGGATCAGAGCCCTGCACAGGGCAAGCAGAGCAGGCCAGAAGGATGTGTCCTACTGCCGCCCGCAGGACTGCTGCCCCTTCCGGGATTCAGGACCTGCCAGCACTGAGCTCAGACCCACAGAGCAGGGGCCAGAATGTGACAGGACCCGGGTTCTCATCAGCGATCAGTCCAGGGTTGCTGAGTCACAGGGCCGGCGGTCAGGGCTTCTGCCATCTCCAGCATCTATGGTCCCTGGCCACTCACCAGGAAAAATTTATGAGACCAACCTGAGGACAGAGAATTTCTCCTAGTTTTAACATCCTAGAGATGTTTAATAGAATAATATCATGAATTCTAAAGCTAATAAAAATATCCTGAAACCAAAGGCATGACTAGAAATAGAATAATCATAATTTCAAAGGCTCACAATTTGTCGTGGAGAGCAATGTATTTTCACATGTGGGTTTGCATTGAAGTTAGTTCCCTACGGCACAAAAGCTTTAGATTTGCCTATTATTTGGGTGTATGGGCTATTTGTGTGCATAGGTGATGCCAGTTTAACAGCTGTGAAGTAGCCACATAGTGTGTCGCCATAGGCCCATACCGAAACCACTGTGCCTCAGCCACTCTGCTTCCCATAAACCACTTCCACTCTGCTTCCAGGACTAGAGGCTTCTCACAGTAGACCATTTAATGAAGGTGAACTCATGAAAAATGTAATGATGTACAAAATCTTAATTTACATTACACAGTAAATCTAGTTTCTTGACAGTCTCAAAAATATATAGATCCATACCACAGGCTGAACTGAAAAATATGTCAGGTTCTCCCATAGTCCGTGTGCACCTACATTATTACAGTCCACAATGAGGACAGGGTGACTGCTATGTCCTGGAGAGGACAAACCTGGCAGTGGGTAAGGGAACACCACCACTAGTGACGAATGCTGTGATTGGGAACCAGCTAGCCGGGGCAGTTCAGGGCCCTCCGTGAGGCCCCTCCACAAACTTTACTCACTGTACCGCCTTAAATCGCTAAACATACAATCGCACAATTCAGCAAAAGTCAAACAGGATATTTGGATATTTATAAAAGCTAAATCTTAGTCAAGATTCCCTTTGTGTCCTTGTTATACTTCTATAAAGAGATACCCATTATGGAATATATTTCCAGGAGTCTGAATGCTCCACTGGGAGCCCAGTGGGCTCTCTGGAGAAGGTATATTTTAAGCCACCACTTGGTGCAAACACCCCAATCATACGGTTTTCAGATGAAGTTCTCACACCTCTCCTCTCCCTGCCTCCTTTGCAATCTGCCCATGCAGGGACGCTGGGTGGCCACCATGGCTGTCTACCTGCCGAGGGTCTGTCCCACTTCAGCGCACTGTGGGTCTCTGCAATGCCCAGGACAATCAGAGCTGCTGCCGGAGCCCCGGGTGCCCTGCTGTGCCCTGCGTGTGTGTCACTGTGGACATTTTTCTCTGACTGTATCTTTCTCCTGGGTGTCTGTGGCCAGCTGCCCTGTGGTCTCATCCCTACTCAGCTACAGACCCCCGGGGTCAGAGAGGGAAACAGGGAAGGGGCTAAGTAACTGGGGGTGCACATCACCACACATGCATGAATGGAAGCGGGGAATGACAAGAGCCACCTGGAATCTGCGAGACTCCTCCAGCGAAAGGCAGCCCCAAGCAGTCCCAAGGGTGGGCTCAGCAGGGCCTGGCTCCCACACGGGGGTAGCCCTGAGTGGGAGTGACAGAAGAAGCAGGGTGTTCTCCAGGGAGAGGCTGGAGCACACAAAGGGACCAAGCCAGGCAGCCACAGGTGGCAGCCGGGAGGTGTGACTTCAGGATGTGGCTCAGGGCCACAGAACGGCCCTGCCCCGAAGAGGCTTGTATTGGTTAGTTTTCTCGTTGCTGTGACAAAATACCTGACACCCAACCTTAAGGGGGAAAAGTTTCCTGGGTTCTCAGTTCATAGAGGTTTCAGTTTCTATTTGGCAGGGCAGCACAGCAGAGCAGCATCGCAGAGAACAGCTCATGGTGCTCACAGATAGCCAAAGCAGCAAAGCAAAGGGTCCAACTCTTTCTGTCCCTTATGCTGTATGCAAGCTACCGCCCTAGGGTGGGTGGAGCACTCACACTGTCAATCCTAGCCAGGACTATGCCAAACCAGTCTGTGGACTGATTTACTAAGCATATGCCCTTAATCCCTGCATCACACAACCTAGGTCCAGCCACCTCTGAAAAGCACTATGACTACCTGAGGCTCTGGGGGCATCTAGACACAGCTGTAACAAGGCCGGAGGTTCCCCAGGCCAGGAGGGAACAGAGAAAAACCCTCCCCACCCCTTGTCTTGGACACAAAGTCAGAGTGTGATGAAATAATCTAGGTAGCACATTTTGCTTAAATTTAGTACTTTTTAAAATTCCTCAGGGTCAGAGGCAGAATACATTTCTGACCTGTAAGGCTTCATTTGTTCACATTTGATAGAAAAATAAATGTGGACCCCTATAGCCACCTTGTGGTGCAGATGTCACACTCTTGGGAGGACTCCGAGCTCTGTATTGGCCAGAAGCCAGGCCTGCCCTGGTCCTGGCAGGCAGAGCCTAGGATGGTGGTGTGAGGATCTGTGATTCATTGGGCTGGTGCTCATGAAGCAATTTTGGTAGAAGAAAGGAATACGTTCTTTGTCAAATATCAGAGCGAAAAGAAGGCCTTAGAGGAATTCTGGGGGAATGAAAATACTGGAAGATAACCATATGGACTGATTAATATTAATATAGAAAGTGCATGAAGGCCTTCACAGGAAGTGAGGAGGAAGAAAGCCCTACCACACTGGTGCCCGAGCTCGTGCTTTTCGGGGTCCCTGCAGGGAGGGCTGAGCCCTCATCTGTGGTGGGGAACAGAATCTCCACATGGACACTGAGGGCAGTGGCAGGTCCCAGGCTGCCTGCCCTGCTCCCCTGGACAGTACCGGGCCATGGTGCAAACTGAGAACCTAACCAGAACTGCTAATGGGAGACACGGTGTCATTAAAACACACATTCCTGCTTAGCACGGTTTATAAAGGTGAAGTTATCAGGGGGCCAACCTAAGCCATCAATAGACAGTACGATAGCGTCAGCGTCGTACTAAAAATGGTTAGCCCTTCGTATTTCAAAAGAATTGAGGCCTTTTTCAGAATTCAATCCTCCTTTAGGTCTTCTCTTCTGAGTGCTGTTTGTGCAACAAATTCACCAAGGGATGGAAAGATGCTTAATCCCTGAAAACAAGCCTCAAGGAGAATATTCTGGAATGAACACCACGACAGACATGGCCTGACGGAGCTCGTATTCTGTGGCTAATTCCGTGGCCAACTGAGCCAGCTGCCTGAATCAGAGCAGTTCGTTATGCTATGTTCCAATAGTGGATAAAAAATTGACAAGTGTAAGGTAAATATCATTTGTAGAAAGCTCTTCTGAAGCTTATCCTGTTAAAAATGACAAGTACCTTTCAGAATATAAAAAAGGAGCTCATTTCACATACTCATCACTATATTTTCGTTGTTTGAAAGAGAATTATGTAAATAAATGCTATTCACTTTATGACTTAATTGGTATAACACTCAAAGCTAAATGTAAAGTGTAATAATAGCAACTCTTAATATAAGCGGCTAATGCATTTATATCTTTCTCTTTACTTTTCTTGGTTTGGGTTTGAATAATTTCATATATATGTGTGTGTGTGTGTGTGTATATATTATATATAGTATCTTTTCAAAAAATTCTTAGACATTCATTTTTTATTGTAACCTAACTACTAATTATATAATGAATGTAAGCAGCGACTTCATTGCATGTTTTGAACTTATATAGTAATACTACTTTACACAATTCTGTAGGTAAATAAGTTGTAAAAATAAGTCTGTGTCAATAGCATATAAGTGTATATATTCTATATTCATTTTATAATGATTAATAATTATTTCACTGATCATTGTTAATTCATTACATTTACAAGAATGCTAAAGTGTAAACATAACCTCAATTTAAAGCTACTTATAGCATTCAAATTAAACAATGCAAGAGTTATTATGTTGCGTTCTATTCAAATTTTTTTCATAATAACTAAAATCAAACTCGTGATGCTGAAATGTTTTCCTCTCCCCTCCTGTCTTGCCCCCTTGCGGTCTCTCCCCCTCCTCTTGTAACAACTCCCCCCTTCTCCCCGCCCCCTCTCTGTCCCCCCTCTGTCTGTCTGTCTGTCTCTGCCTCCGCCTCTGTCTGTCTCCCTGCCTGCTGTCTGTCCTCCCCACCCCTCCGCGGGCTCTCACTGCCGCAGCTCACTGTTCCTGGTCTGTTCCATCTGCTGTGCCACCCACGCCTCCCACACAGCTGCGCGCGGTCGTCACGGGACAGCGGCCTCCACTGTGTGTCTCTTGTTCGAGGCCGATGCCACTCTGCAGCCTGCCCGCCCGCCCCTCCCGTGTTGTGGACACTTGAGGAAATACTTTCTCTTCAGGCCACTGGGCCTCCTCCCAGCCGTAGAGTGTACAGGAAGGCGCTTCCTGAGACACGCAAAGAAATGAAAGCCCCCACGTGGCTCAGCGCCTCGGGAGCCGGAAGACCCGCGGGCCTTGCCGGAACTCGGTGCACTGCATGCACGGTTTTAATTTAGAGCAGACGCCCTGAGACCGGGTGTTTCGGGTTCACTTCCACCGAGCTCACACGCGATACAGGAAAACTCAGTAAAGACTCTTACAGCAGCACAACTCACAACAGCTAAATCTTTGAAGCGGCCTGTCTATCCCTCCAGAGGTGAGTGGGTAAACATGCAGCATCTGCACAGGGACGAGTAGTCTGGAGCACTACTCTGCCACAAAGAAGGATAAACGTGGGTCATTTGCGGGAAAATGGATGCACCAGGAAACCATAATGACGCGAGATAAATCAGACTCTTGAGCTTAACGATCACATGGTTTCTCCTGCACGAGGAACCCACAGTATAAAGAGCGAGACAGACAACAGGAGGGAGGTAGCTCGTTTCCACACGGGAAGGGGGTGGGACATGAGGGCTAGGAGCGGGGGCGGGATAGAAACAAAGCCTTGAGGAAAAAAGGGGCAACGGCGCTTTGTGGAAGGGGCAGGGGTGAGAAGAACGGGCACCAAACTGCTATTGCTGTGCACTACGCACACGAACCACAACGTAGTCACTGAGATGGCAAACGTGGACCGATTAAAAATCTTTAAAATAAAACTTAAAGGGAAGACTTTAGCAACACGATTCTCAAACATGCATAGCTACGTATAACATTCAGAACAAGCAGTTTCTATTACATACAATCAGTGTTTAAATGGGGAACATTCTCAATGAGATCAGGTTATCCTATAATAGTTTATCTGCGAGGTAAATAGAGTGCATGTTAAATACCATTCTGTAAAATACCCGGGGACACCTACCAAATTTACAGTTACGGTGAGACTGATATCAATACTTAAGAGTTAGATGTGAGTGAGAGAGACACATGATAGATGCTAGATGGATGATTTCACTTTAAAATCAGCACTGAAGGCGCACTCTCCAACTGTTAGCCTAAAAACATATTTTTAGCATTCACATAACTGTCCTTGCACCAGAGTAATCTAAAACCCCCAAAACCTCAAGAGTAATTTTAAAACCCACTACAGCAATTTTTAAACCTTTAAATTAAAAAACCTCTTGAACTAGAGCAATTTGAAAATCCCATCCACTTGGGCTGAGGGAGTCTGCAGAATGAAACCTGCTTTGTGCCGTAACAGTGAGAAAAGGCTCAGCTGTCATATCCTAACTTTCCCAAGCTGTGCTGGAGGCACTGAGGTACCTGGACTGTAAGAAACCCAGCCCTGTGGGACACAAGGAGGACACACCGCTTCCTCTGGGCCAGAGCTCAGAGGAGGACAGGCCGATGGGGATAGATTGGCTCACGTGAATAAACTGCCAAGCTGTGTGGGGTCTTCAAGCACCCAGGGAGGAGGGACTTTGACCTCCCTTCCCCTACCCCTACCTCGTGTCCCAGGCACAGATGTCCTGCAGTGGACGTGGACACCATGCGCTTCCCGCCTTCACTCAGAGGAATGCAAGCCTCTCGAGCCCCTGGCAAGGACAAACCCTGCAGAGCCAACAGCATGCAGACATCAGGAGGCTCAGAGCAGGGGAGGGGAAAGGTTCTTTACCTGGGGACTTGAGAGGGGGAACCCAGGCCTGTGTGGGAATCCCACACAGGAGAGGCTAAGCACTGCGCACAGCCTGGGGTCTCCTCCTCTGCCTTGGGAGGAGGGGCAGAAAGGCTGGAAAAGCTACCTTGACCAGCAGAGTCACAGGCTCTGTGACACAGGCTCAGAAAGACCACCTGAAGGGCACCTGAGAGCAGGGACAGACAAGTGCAGGGGACAGCTACTGTCGGGTACACGGCTGGGTGGGGCAGGAGGCTGCTATGTCTTATAGATAGGTGTCTCCAAAAGCCACAGATGCACATAGGTGGGACTTTTGGGAGTGACTGGGTCACAGGTGTGTGGTTGGTGCCGCACCGTGGGTGTGTGATGCTGGATCACGGTTCTGGTTGGGATGATGGATTTACTGAAGAGGAAAGACTCACCTGGGGGTGAGTAGCATCTTCTAGACTGGATGAAGTAAAACAGGAAAGAAGCAAGAAGGCTCCTGAGGCTCCCTGTGTGCTGTGGTATGAACTTTCTCCTCTGTGATGCCCTCTGCCATGCTGCCCTGCCCTGGAGCCAGCTCACTACGGTGACCCCTCTGCAAACTGGGAGCCAAAACGAACCCCTCCTCCTTTAGCATGTATGCGCTAGGTTTTTCATCCCAGCAACGAGGAAAGGATCTAAGACAGAGGTGGACAGGCTTCACAGAAAGGATGTCCAGACATTGATAGCTGAGGGTACAGTAGCACAATTTAGCCCCAACCTGGGCACAGGTCAGGTTCGGCTCACCCCCAGAGGACCTGAAATCAGCCCATGATGCACTGAAAGTAATCACAGCAACAGTAGAGCGGGGACCCAGCTCTGTGCCTGCCTGGCCTGGTACAGCAGAGAAGAGCCCATCTGCAGATTCAGTCACATTCACAGTGGCCGCCAGCTCTGCTCCTGGTGTTCACTGTCCGTGAACGTTTGTGAGATACTCAAAAAAGCAAGAAATAGCAACCTGGGCACAGAGACAGTGCAAGTTGAAGAACCAAACTCAGAAGATAGGCGAAGAATGGAAACATTAGACAGGACTTTAAAACAGCAAACGAACAGGTCACAGTGGGAAAGGAAGCTAAAGTACTCGAGGGGAGAGGGGGATTTCGTAGGTGAGAACAGAAAGTCAAGGGGAAGTTCTGTGGGACAAGCAGCGCACTTGGCGTTGGTGCAGAAGTCTTCCCAGGGGTCCTTGGTAGCGGAAGAAAGACTGGATGCACAGGAAGAAAACCTTGGTGCTCCGAGTCTGCTCCAAGGTGAAGAGGCAAATGCAGCGGAACTCGGCCTAAGGGCTGTGAAGCAGGATCACATGGTCTAACATCTGTCCAGTTGGAAGAGTCAGAAAGTGAGTTGGACAAAAGCAATAATTTGGATAATAACAATCAATATTTTTATAAACAAAAACTTATCAAAGCATAGATCCAACATATTGGAAAATGGAAGCAGCAGAATGAGTATCAAGCACACACACACACACACACACACACACACACACACACACATTATAGTCAACCTGACAAAAATAAAAGGTAAAGAGGAAAATCTTGAACAAGCCATAGAAAAGGGTCAGAAGAATGCATAAAAAGGAAATATTTCTGGCTTGTCATCATGAACTGAGAAGTGAGAAGAGAATGAAGCAACTACAAACAGAAACATCCAACTAAGAATTCCACACCCAGCAAAGCATCTTTCAGAAATGAAAGACAAATAATCATTTTTTTCAGTACAAAAGAAATCACTGTCAGCAGACCTCTCTAAGACATCTTCATGGAAGATCTTTAGACAGAAACAGTTTTAGGTCGACTCTCAGTCCTTCCTATCTGAGTCTGCTGTGCTGCTGTAAGAAAACACCACAGATCGATATCTCACAATGGAGAGTTTTGTCAGCTTGCAGTTCTGGAGGCTGCAAGTGGAAGATTCAGATATGGCACCTGGTGATGGTTTCCCTTCAGTGCCCCTCCGGGGTGGGATGGAGCAAGAAGGAGGGCCCTATGTTTGAGGAAGAACTCCGTCCTGTGAGTGGACACAACCCTCCACAACGGCCGTGTGCACAGGACCCTGGCCTTTGCCCCTAATCTCACTCCCAGCACCGCTGCACTGAAGCTCAAGTTCCCAACACGTGACCTTGGATTTGAGGAGCCAGAAGCACAGCGAACCCGAGCAACCTGGAGCTCCAGAGAGGGTGGACCCGAATGTGAAGTACAAATCCAGAGTCAAACGGAGGAGAGATATCAGGAAGCAGGAGGGAAGGGGAACAAAACGTGGGGGAGGGGGAGGAGGGACGGGAAGGACAGAGGTGAAACGGAGCTTTGGTAAATGGGGAGAGGAAGAAGGGCTGCAGGGGTGGAGGGGAGGGGGCAAAAGAAAAGTAATTAAGATCTGTGATGTCTGAGTACAAACCCCCCATGATGAATACGGTCATTACGTACTGCAAACATACCAATAAAGCAAATAAAAGCTTAGAAAGAAAGCATAAAATACTTCTTCTCTTACGCTTAATCACTCTGTAAGACCATTGACAATTTTAAGCAAAAAATCCTTTTTTGGGTACTATAAGTAAAAATAAAATGCAGGGCACAATACCATGGGCTAAGTGAGCAACTTCAGAAGCAAGTGGATTTGGGGTTGCAATGTCAAACGTAAACAGATGTAAAGTCATGGCAAGGTGCTCCTGCATGAAAGAGGTACATTTTAAATGCAGAGGGCAGCATTTCAGATTTTAAGAATCTCATCTAATAAGTCTGCAGTGCAGATACATGTGCTTATTACAGAAGCTGCAGAGAACACGGGAAACAGTCACCTCATTGTGAACCAGGGCAGGGTTGCTGAGAAGAGGAGGAGCAGAGGGTGGACAGAGGCACCGGCCTGGGCTGGGTGCTCAGCCTCAATAAGCCCTGTCCCAAGACCCGACCGAGACCAGACCAAGTCCAAGGACCGCCACTGCCACGTTCTCCCCAGCTGCAAGTTCAGGCTGTGCACGCTGGGTCAGACGCTGTCCCTTCCAGGGTAAACCAGTGTCACCAGCCCACACACTTGTAATCGAAGGCTCTGTAATTGTCTTGCTTTGATTTGTCTGGTTTCTTCTGAACACAGCCCAGAGCAAGTTCCACACTTGTGATCATGCCCAACTGTTCAATTGAGTTGCACAACACAGAAAAAGGACAGAAGGCTGGAGAATGTATGGACCAGTCAGAGACCCTGACTGCTCGGGTTGCACTTTGACCCAGGTCCCAGAAGATCACAAGGAATCTACAGATGCATATTACACTGAATGACCTTGGAATTACCTTTGGTGCCATTAATAGTTTACAACTCATCTCTTCCCATGAAAGTGGCTTTGGTCTGAGAAATTTCCTGTCAGCCACCACTTGGAATGAAGGTCTGCAGTGTCAAGAAGGCCCAGGTGTCCTTTGCACAGGCATGTGATGGCCAACTCTTCCTGCGGGATGAGCAATGAGGCACCTGGGGATTGCAGCCCCTGGCTGCCTGGCAGGATCTTGGCACAAACCCATAGAAGTTGGATTCTGTACATTTCCAGCTGCTGCTGAGGCCCAAGTCATTGCTGGTAAACAAGGTGTCTGTGAGCGTCCTGTCTGTGGGAGCTGGGACTCCTTCCCTGGGTGTTCAGTCAGTGGTATTCCCAGGAAGTTCCTGCCTGCTCTGTGCCCCTTGGATCCTTCGATCCGCAGCTTGGTCACAGGACTGGCCAGCCCAAAGACTCTGGGCTTAGTTAGTGCACCTCCAAGGAAGGGCGGGGTTGTTTGAGGACAACTGCACAGCTGAAACAGAATTTGTCTAAGGACGGGTACCTGCTTGACATTCATAGCTGCTTCCATATTTATTTAGTGGACATATATTTGAGTGAAAAAGTTCAATGTAGAAGTTTGTAGATAGGCAGTACACATTTTAAGGCAGATATCCACATGTGTCAGTGGGATAAATTACTAGAAACTCTTTGGCAAGGTACATTTATAGTCCTTATGTCATTTGATACTGACATTAGTGAGGATAATTTTCAAAACACTTTGTAAAATCTGTACGACAAACTCTGGTATAAAAAGAGCAAGAAAATGGCTTCCTCTTGATATTCAGAGGGCTGGGCTATCACGATGGTGTCAGCCTCTGAAAGCAACCACCGGGAAAGAAAATGACAGCAAAGACGCGGCACTGTGTTTGGCTGAATAAAAAAAAAGCATTTGGTAACTTAAAACACAGAACTTATATTCTCAAGTAAAGCCTTGCATTCTTGAACAGGGTTGTGTGGCTGAGAAGTAGGTTGACCCCCACTTCAGAGAATTGTACTGAGGAGGGACAAAGTGGAATGTCACTACTTATGCCGATGGTGCGGGACCCCATGAGGACTCAGTGGTTGCATGCAGTTATTACAGACTCACTATTTTACCAGCATTTCTTTCCACAGAAAGTAAATGTAAAACCGGAAACTGCAAGATAACTTTCAGAGTCAGAAGGGCATTTATCAGTCAGTTCTAACGCTGCTAAAAATATGAATGAATATATTAACACTACAATAAATAGGGTTTATATTTTCTCTCTACAGAGAAAAGTGTGTCAAAGCAAAGTGTGTCAAAGCAGCAGATTTTTCCAGACACACCCCACATAAATCACATCCACAGTGTCATTTTATGCTACTGCTAAAGCCGGCCTATTCATACGAACTGGAAGGCACTTGCATACCGATGCCTGTAATCAGTAGGGGGATTTAACCGGAGCAAGAGACGGGCCTGCGGCTTGTGACTGGTGCAGAATATTTATCATCAGCTGGAAATCTGGCCTTTCACAGGATGCGTGCATTATATCCTAGCAAACTATTTGTCTCAATTCAAAAAATCGCTTATTAAAGCTCATCCGTATATTTGCTTATTTGCAGCTGCTTATTAAAGGAGATGAATACCCACATTGAGCATTTTTAGTGCTTGTCCTAAGATAAACCCCTCTCTCACAGGAAATCCACACTTCACTTTTACAAGGTCCACCTGACCAGTCAAACACCTGAGGAGATTTGTGAGGCTGACCTTTGTCATCTCGCTTTTCAGACTATTAGCCCAGCCCCACATGTGTTCCGCAAAGGTTAAAGCCTCCTCTGGATGCTTTCTTCCAATTAAAATGAGTAACACACACGCACAGCCCTGACAGGGTTCCTTTTCACTCCTCTTATTTTAACAGCCTGTGAGACTCAAAACATAAAACGCTTATGTTAGAGTCTACTTGGAGATGAAGGTTTTTCCATGGCTCTGGACACTAACGTGAATATTGCTAACACTCATAGGGAAATAAGTATTATCACAAACAGCTGAGCTTTGTGGCCTCGCCACCAGCAGCCTAAGGCAACAGGTGATTATCCCGGCCACCAGTTTTCCCATTCATTCGTCATCTTACGGTGACTGATTCCATGGAGTCTCAGGCTGGTGAGACTCAATTTGATGCAAATCTAAAGCATCACTTTAGACCAATGACATCTCACTAATGAGAGCAAGGATTTTCTGTCTGCTGAAACAACTGCACAGCAGAGCCATGGAAGACGCAGAGGCAGGTGAGCTTACTCTTGTACTCCAGGTGGAAGCCCGCTGCGGCCACGCTGATGTCGGACTGGAAGCGCAGGTAGAGCTGGCTGGAGGTGCTGTTCAGCAAGGCAGGCACCGTGGTCCCTGTGAGAGAGAGCACAGCTCAGTTCCACGCTGCACAGCACCGTTCTGGGGTGAGACTTTGGAAGCACTTACTGAAGTCACAAACCCCTGTGCCTGGTCTGATCACCTCCCATTTAACCTGAGCACTGCCTCCGACCATCCTTCAGGGAGCTGCTCTCCTTTCCTCAGGACAAGGAAAGTCTCATGGTGTTTCTTTGGGCCTCAATCCATCATCCCAGAGCACCAGCAGAGACTTGTATTTGCCACGGATTTGGGGTTCGTGGGGCTTTTAAATGGTGTAAGCTGTTTTTTGAAATGCTGTATTCAGCACAGATGAAGGAACAAAATCTTGGCCCCCCGCTCTGGCACAGGCCGGGAGGTGCTCAGGCAGTGCATCACACAGGTACCAGGACAGCCTGCCTCTGACTCCTCAGCCCCTCAGCCGTGTGACTGACACCAAGCAGTGCTCCCACCGAGGTGTGGGATGACCTACACCGCACACTCGTGAGGAGCAAACCCATGCTTGTTCTCACATAATGCTGCCTTTAGTTACAGTGCTCGAGCCTGTGGAGGGGACTGGCACCCCGGAGAAAG
Organism: Dinomys branickii; assembly: GCA_004027595.1. Lineage (NCBI taxonomy): Eukaryota > Metazoa > Chordata > Mammalia > Rodentia > Dinomyidae > Dinomys > Dinomys branickii. The sequence goes on along the minus strand of PVLD010008875.1, from coordinate 19,032 downwards.
GCAGGTGCAGGTCAAGTTTCCACAGGCACAGTGGGGAGGGAAGGAAGCAGGCTCCAGTCAGGAGCTTGAGAGTTCTGTGGGATGCATCACCCCATAGGGAACAATGAGCAAGATCAAGAACTTCCCCTAAAGTGCGCATGCTGGGGTCGCTACTGTGCCAACACGGCACTCTAGGAAAGAAGGACACACGTGACAGATGTACAGGGAGCGTCCAGCAGGTAGAACTCCACAGGCAGCCCGGACAGTCCCAGGGCATGATGTGGGAGAAGACACGTAAATAAAACAGTCAAGAAGTAAGTTTATAAGTATTCAAGGGAAGTGAACATTCTCAAAAACAAAAGGCTCTCTGTCCCCCACTTTCACTCAATGATTCATTGTCCCTAGCAGCTGCAGCCCAGCCAGTGACCCAGGAGAGGGCTCCAGCTGCCCCTGCCATGTGGCCCAGCTCCAGACCCTGTCTGATAACAAGACAACAGAGATGTGTGAAGCGTCCTCACCTAGGGCCTGGAGAGGCTGAGGTCTTCCCACCTCCCTGATGCGGAAGGAATCCCACCGCCACTCCCCAGAGGAAGCCCTGGACGTGACGGACAGAGGTGCCCTAGCCTCCTTGGACCCCACTTTACCTCCTTGCTTTCAAAGGCCCAGGTCCTGGGAAGCCCAAGGCTAAGGCAGATCCAGCATAGGTATGGGCAGCTGCTGTGCTGCCGCGCGGCTCCCTCCCGCAGCCAATGGAAAGAACACCAGAGGAACAAGAGGAATTCATGCCCTAAAGGCAACTGTCTGTTGGTTACAATCTGAAGACACATGAAGGATATCTCACTGAGTTTAGATTAGCACATAGACTCTTATTTTTTTCTCTGTGGTCCTGGAGATTGAATCCATCCACACACCTTGCCCAGGTGGGTCTCAAACGTATGATCCTTCTGCCTCAGCCTTCCACAGAGCTGGCCTGACAGGCATGCGCCATCACACCTGGCATAGCATGCAGAATCATTCACTGGATGTGCAGCGTTCTCGGGTCATTGGAACCTGGTCCTCACTGAGCAGCACTGGCACCTTCAGCCAGTTGGTCCCCAGACTCAGGGGAACAGGATTCCGACAAACAGGAAGAGGAGGAGTGGGGAAAAGCGCCCCACCCGCTCCCTGATGGTGTGTGCTGCGCCCAGCCATGGGGAGGTCCAAGTGGAGATGCAGGGTCTGGGCTGCGGTTTATTTTTGTCACTGCGGTGTGGACACTTCAGGCTCGAACCCTGAGTGCAGGGCCCTGGGGCGGTGCCGAGCGTGTGTGCTGAAGGGGCCGGAGGGGCGCTGCTTGCTTTCAGCTCTGCGTCGATCGCCTCTTATTCACCGCGCTGACGGACCGTCGATGGAGGAGAAAAGGAGGCTGAGGGAGATGAGAGATGCACACAGATGACAGGTGTTCATGAATGGCAGATAATTTTCACAGCCGAACAGCTGCAGCAGTGGACAGGCCAGCATGGTAAGAGAGGTCCGTGTGGGGGACAACACAGCGGACGCTGGGGTGCAGGTGGCGGGGTGGCACCAAGTGGACTCCCGGCCAGCTGGCACGGAGGAAATTCTCTTCCAGGGTGCCGCCGCTTCCCCACCTCTGCCGAGGACAGTGAGGCTACGAAGTGGGACGCAGAGACCTAGGGCAGAGCCTGGAGACAGGGCGGCTCCTCCTCCCGGCCCAGTGCAGACCTTTCTCATATCGAGACAAGAAAGAGGCACTCGTGAGCGCCTCACGGTGTGTCTGCTATCCTCTTGCCACTGCACTGCAGCTGTGTGGGGGTGATGGTGTGGGAAGATCCGTCGGCCACCACACACAAACAACGCAAGCCTCTGTATTGTCCCAGTGTCACAGGAACTGCCTCCCCGGTTTCTCCTGAGCTTGTGGAGACTCAGCGGCTCAGCCCACTCCATGGCTTCCCCTCTTCCTCCCCGCTGTGTCCTCCTGTCCGCTGGGGAATCGCTGTCTGCGTTCCATCTCCTCCAGAAGCCCTGTCACCCCTGTACTCATGCGAGCCATCTGTGCTCTGGTTTCAAGGGTCTGGATTCACCTTTCACAGTGGCACGTGGTTGGTTCAATTTCCCCAGTGCACCCCTTACAGGATGACATCCTGTATGATGCAACCCTAAAATGTGTTTCCTGTTCCCAGCATGGTGATGTGAACGCACAAGCATTCAGTTCAGCACATGCTGTCTGACTCTTCACTGGTTCATCTTCCATGGTGGCATCAGAGCCACCTCCATGGCTGTGGAAGTGGTCACCGGTGAGCCTTTGCAAGGTCTATGTGGGGCTCTCCACTTCCCCGTCTCCCCTTCCTGGCCACGGTACGAGCCAAAATCCAAGCAAACCTTCCCTCCTTGGGTTGATGTTCTCTGATATTTGCCATAGCAATGAGAAGTTAACACAGAAAATCAGCCCTACTAAATCGGTTCTCCTTAGTAATTTCAGCAAATGGCTCCAGGAGGGATGGCCATGCTCTGTGCCTGTGACAAAGCTCAGTCACCAACTGCTCCACCAAGGGTGCGAGATCTCCATGCCTGGTTGGCACACAGGCCAGGTGGGTGTCTGAGCCTGAGCTGGGTGGGCAGGCGATGTCCATGGGTGCTTGGACTCTCCAGGGGTCGGGTCCCCCTGTTGGTGTTGCTCCCAAAAGATGGTCCGAGGCACTTATTCCCCACTCAAAATGCAGCTGAGCAATTTTTTGAAGAATTGCCACAGGCAGAAAATTTTTGATCACATTGTTTTCCTGTGTCCTAGATAGAGTAATACATAACAAAGTAAACTGGGAAATTGTATTACCATCCCTGAAGATCCCCCTCTCAGCACACTGCTATTTACTTCCCTTTAATACTGAGTGTCAGCTACAAATTTATATGCATTTTGTGTTGCTTCATTCATTTATAATTTATAACCTGCCTGCTTCCAAAAATGATTTTAAACGGCTCACAAAAACAGAGGCCTTCGTAATCTGCCTGTCCGAGCAGAAATGAAAAATCAAAGAACTGAATATATTAAAGGTGTCAATCCTTTTTCCTGAAATATGCACCTTTTATGACTGCTCATGCCTGCTTGTTTTTATTCAACAACTAACTTTTAAATGGGTTTAATGTCTCCTTTATAAATATTTTTAAATATCACAGGAATAAAAATGTTTAAATATTGATTATATGCTAAATTTCTAAAACTTCTTCACTCATATGTCATTTTCCATCTAATATTTTTCTTAAATCTCATTCTGAAAAATTGAAATAATTTCTTTCTTAAAAATGTTTTAAGTATGTACAAAAAGTCTGACCTATCTACCATCTCTCAGGACATTACTTAATTATATCCACCTCTATTTATCTATAATACATATGCATGTGCAACTATGTTTTAGAATTTTATAGTTACTTTTGGATAAGTCACACATACATTTTCTTTACTTCTTATAAAAATCTGATGTGGATGTCTTCAAACACTACAGGTCTCAAAATCAAGCCCAATGTGAACAGCATGTCAGATTCTCTGCTCTGGACCTTATTTAATTTAGCTGCGTTGGCAAAGCTTTTCCAGATGGCCAGGGCATCCATACACCACTTCAGTCCATCCAAAAGGAAGGTCTTCAATCTGTCTTTGTCTTTTTTGATCTTGACATGCTTGAAATCTGCAGGCCAGTTTCTGTGGATTATTGCTTGGGTTCAGTCTGTCTGTTGCTGCACATGATGCAGGCTGGGCACTGGGACGGCAAACCGAGGCAACCTGTGTGCAAGTGGCCCTTGCAGGTAGTTCACCACCCTCGCGCTGGACGTGGTGGGAGGCGCTGGCCTGGGGATTGCAGAAGCTGAGAGCATCTCTACCTAGCTCCGCCAGGAACAGCAGCTTGCCACTGTGGCCAGCCACAGGGCGGGCATTGACGCCATGGAGATTGGGCCCTGTTGTTAGTATTTCAAATATGCTTGGGAGCCAGGTTCTCAGGAGGCCAGTGCGTACCCAGCATGAAGGTGTGTTCCTCATAGCTTCCCAGGCTGACCACGTGGGATGAAGAGAGGGTCTTTGCCAGCATGAGGCAGAACCCCGCTTTTTATATTGGACAAACAGAGGCCAAGCTTCTGATCCTGGTGCAGGATCACTCAAGGCTGAGGTCACACCTGCCTCACTGTGGACCTCAGACTCACACAGGAGTGTGAAAAGGAGCAGAGATGCGGGGTGCTGCCGAGTCCTGAGAGGCCTGCCCTGTCAGAGCCAAGCAAGGGGAGGAGGAAGCAGATGGGTGTGCCTGGCCGCGCTGCAAAAAGGGGAGGGGAGGAAGGAGAGACACAGTGCCTGGTGTCCCTGGTGACTGATGGCGCCAGGGCATCACAGGGCTGCTCTCCCCTCCGGGGAGGACTAAGCAAAGGCCCAGTGACCTTCAGTCTCCACATGGTGAATGTGGGCACCTCTGCCACACAAACCATGCAAGTGTACACTGTCTGCAGTGTGTTGGTTCTCTGCTCTGCCTAAACACAGGTAGGCCCTCGATGGTCCCGAGCCACCCAGATGGTGAGTACCACGTGTCCCCGCCCCTAGGGTTACTGCAGGACCGAAAATGAAATCCTCCCATGGCAGACGGCAGGGTAGGCACCCATGCTGTCCCTCAGTACTCAGCAAACACAGAATATGGAGAGATGCGCTCATTTTAAAACAGAAATGGGACCAACCTGGCCTGCCTTTGTGGGGCATGAATACCGCCATCATTTGGGCCGATTTTATGAAAGGACTCCTGAGGGGGACAGTGAGGCTCCTGAGCTGCTCCTAGGTCAGAGTAAGTGCACACATGAGTGGAAACATGTCTCCCTATTCTGCTCTTGCTCTTGGGCCACCTGGACAATGTCCACCCCAGAAGCGGGGCCACAGGGACTCATCCATGAGGATAGTGTCTACTCTGGGAGCAGGGACATAGGGACACAGCCTGCTCTGCTCACCTGGGAAGACCACGGCGTGGAAGGAGAGAGGAGCCACTGTTGCAGCAGCGGAATTCACTGAGCCCAGCCACTCTTAAGAGTCTGGAAAGTGCTGGGTGCCCCAGGCAGGGCAGAGACTCGGGCATCGGGGGCTGGGAGCATGGAGCTGCAGGTGGCAGCAGACTCAGGTGTGGAGGAGCAGGACCGCCTGGGAAGGTGGGGATCTGGCCTGCTGCTCAGGAGGGGGCTGGCACAGCTCCTGGAGCCTGAGCGCTTGTGCTCCCACCTGCTCCCTGAACTCAGCCTCATCCTGCCCTGGACCGTCCCTGGTGTCCACTGTCCAGATCTGGGGCCCTGACAGCTGAGTTGCCCCTGCTGCAGCCCTCAATCTGTCCCCTTCCTCTGAGTCTGGGTGGCCCAGCTCTTCAGGATTATTGTGGAGGTGGAGGAGTTCTGTAGGACAATGTCCCCGGGACTGCGTGTTGCTGCATCGGTTACTGATTCTGGTGCACAGTGCAGCAGAGCTGGGGTCACTGTACCTGAGAAGCTGCCCAGCCTTGGGGCGCTCACGTCCCCCCCATCATGGATCTCCAGCGAGTCCCAGTTCTGCTCCGTGGCGAAGCTGATCACTTGGATCTACCAAAGCAGAGGATTCGGTTAGGAGGCAGCAGTGGCCCAAAGAAGTCAATCTAGTCACAAAACATACACCAAAACCAAAGGAAATAATGCATGAAATTATGCACAAATATCTCTAAAGGTGACCTTTTTGTAGTTTTTTTTCTCAAAACCAGGTATTTCTATTCTAAATATAGAAACATTATTAGAAACATTTTGTGGAATTTCTGAGAAAAGATGAGTAGATTATATTCTATATTATTGAAAATAACCGACAGAAAAGAGAGGACAGAAAAAGGTAACGCAAAGTAGGAAAGAAAAGGAAGAAAGGAAACAGGAAGAATGAGAGACAGGAAAGAGAAACTAAAGATGAAAGAGGGATAAACAGCAAGTGAGAGCAGGGAGGGGGGGGAAGAGGAGGGAGAGAAAGGGAAAGAAGGG
>PVLD010008875.1:0-12944 GCA_004027595.1 Dinomys branickii | reverse complement strand
CAGGTTGTTGCCATAGGGCTCAGGGTAGCCAGGGGACAGAATCGTGCCTCTCCGCTGCGTGAAATTGCCACTGCAGGGAACTAAAGGACACAGCCACATTTAACGAAAGAAAACCAGAGTGCGCACCACATTCGTTTGACCTGTACTTTTCTATTGCTGTGAGATCACCAGCTGGGGAAACTCCACCTGTGCTGTGATACTCTCAGTGGCATTTCTTGTTAAGATAAGGTTCAGTCTCTTCAATTAGCAGCATCAGGGATCATCAGTTATGCTACTAAGTTCTGATCTTGAGTCTGCACATAAATCTTTCCAGGACTTGTAGGAAGTAACACCTGGTAACAATGGTGTCTCTGGAGTGCATACTGCTCAGAATAATTTATCTGCTTAATCCAAGGACCATGGCAGAGCAATGTCCCTCCCCACAGGCTGCAGGTCCAAAGGAAGTTGATGGGATGGGTGAGCGAATCCCAGGAGAAGAACACTTAAAATGCACAAAGGACTTTGAGCTCTAAGGAGGTGATCACTAGAGTTTTCTACACGAAATGGAACAAACTGTAACTAACACCACCATTGTTACTCCAGCCGCGTTGACCTACTGCTCTTCAAGCTCCTGTCAGCGCAAATATGTCTAACAGGCATTGCACAAGCGGTGTAGCAAATCAACCTGAGAGGGATTTGTCCAAATGTAATTATGCTGCACACCCATCACTGTAGGACTGGTGGCGTACATGGGAAATACGAAGAAGGAAGCATCTTGTCCATGTTACTCTGATGAGTTGATCTATGAAACAATGCTTTTAAAGATTTAGCTGCTATGCAATTATTTCTGGTAAGGGAAACTGTGCTCTGTGTAGGTCAGAAACAAGGTCAGTTTGGTGGACCAGGCAGCACCAGAGCAGCAGCTTTCTGGAGGTCCTGGCCCCTCACATGGCCTAGGGACCACACCGTGTGACGCCCTTACCCACGCAGCTTGGGATGGTGTCGTTCCACTGTGCCAACGCATTGGGCACTGACTGGCAGCGGATGGCTGAGGACCCTTGGAGCAGGTACCCTGGGTTGCACTCAAATCGCACAATGGAGCCTGCCGAGAACTCAGATCCAATCCTCCGCCCGTATCTGGGTTCAGGGACAGAGCTGCACTGGGTGTCACTGGTTCGGGGAACAGCTGCAGGGGAAGCACACAGTACAAGCATCAGTATCTCTGACAGGAGTGACGTCTGCAAGGAGTGGGGTAGCAAAAGACATACATCCCTGTAGACACAAACTGATGTCCTAACAACATCTGCAGGCATGCCTTGAGGAGGGGTGCCTGGCACATTCAACTGCAGGTTGCCCCAGGGACCACCTCAGAGTCCCCTTCAAACAGTGTCACACACGGAGAGTCAGCACTTTCAGTCATTGGTTGGTCCAGACTCAAGCAATGCAAACTCATTAAACAGACACCTGTGTGCTTCCTGCTTGTACTCTTGGGGATCTAGGAGTCTCCTGGAAAAAGTGCTCTCCAAAGGATTCCTTAAGACACAGTCATTGCAATGTGACAATAAAATGAAAAACAGAACCACCACGGGACCCAGCAATTCCAGTTCTGAGTGTTTATGCAAAAGAAATAATTCAGGGCCTCAAAAGTTACCTGCCCTTCCATGCTCACTGCAGCGGTGTTCACTACTGCCAAGGTGTAGACATGACCTACATGCCCACCAACAATGAATGGACAAAGAGAATTACACATACATATACCGTAATTAGTAACATAGGTAATCTACGTGCAGTGGACTTTTATTCAACCTAAAAGGAACATCATGTCATTTGCAGGTAGTTGGAAGTCAGGATGGTATTGTGCTAAGTGAAGTAAGCACCACACCAAAGGGCAACCACTGCATGATTCCACTGTCAGGACAGAGTGAGACAGTCAGGACTCAGAGAGGCTGCTCAGTGGGAGGGACACTTATGCAAATACACTGAGTGCGTTTGGAGCGAGTTGCACGTCCCTGCATGGTTACTTAGCTTTAAACACTTAAAACTGTCAAGAGGGTTGACTCCATGCTACCACAGGGAAAAAGACAACAAATGCACTTTTGGAAACAGAAGTAAACTATTCACTGTATTTGGTGAGACAGGATAGGGAAGTTCAAACCTGTAGCCAGTAATTCAAGTTAATGGAAATATTTTCTCTCAGAAGACAAAAGTTAATACAATTGTATACTATAAACCACTACACTTGACCAAATTAATAATATCTGAATTGAACCATTTCATAACCAATGGAGCAATGTAGAATGACTCATTCCAGCACTGCTTCACAATTGCATTTGCCATACTTGCATGCCTGAGTGTTCTGATATAGGAAAGCAGGATGGAGATTTCCACAATTACCTCAATGGTTTCTGACAAAATGGAGAAGTGTTTTCCTGTTTTCTGACAATAAGTAATTTTCCCACTTATGTTGGATCACTTGGGAGGAACTTGCAATTTATGCAAGGATTCCACTTGTTTAAGAGGCTTGGGGCACTCTCCTTTGTGTACCTCCAGGGAATCGCTGTCCCTCTAGGTTCGCAAACATGAGGAGAAACCCAGCCAGTAGTACCATTTAGCCCCAAGTTGCTATGAAAACTTTCTCCATGAGATTCGGGTTCCAGAAAAACAACCCTAAATGAATCACACCAGCATCTGAATGAAACAGTGGAGAATGGTTTCCAGGGCCAAAGCGTGGGAAGCACAGAGAGGAGATGAATGCTGAGCATCTGAGAAGATGGGCAGAAGGAAAGCCACCCAGGTGACCCAGAATCCTTTGCACATGGAGGTGGCACAGACCTTGCTGGAGAGCCGTGGTCCTGCCCAGCTGATTCTCTCCTGACCTGGACCTTACTGGCTGCATTAGAGAGACATTCCCTGCTCTAATTCCTACCTTTTAGTGATGTCTCATACTGCTGTGGACCAAAACCAAAATCAGCCCAGTGGAAGTGAGCAGGGGATGAGGTCAGGCTAGGGTGCCGTGGCAAAACAAACATCTCACTTGCCCCGGCAGCAGAGCTGGGTCTCGTCAGGGTCTCATGCAGCCCTGAGTGTGGCCACCATGTATGCACCTTTGGGTGGACGCGGCTCACACTGCAGATGTGCGGCAGCAGCCAGAGCCCTCCATGTCCCCCTCCCTGCCGCAGCAGCCATGCAACACTGCTGGCCAGACCACGCTACACGCTTTCCTGCTTCTGTAGCAACCCGGGGACATTTTCTATTTCTAAAAATCACTCTCCTCTCACAGTTGAAATATCTGATTTGACATTACTAGTCAAGGAATTAAAAGAATATTACTGAATTTCAAACAAAATTCGATGATGAACCTTCTTTGCCAAAACCATGTGTCTTATAAGCTCTTGATCCAAAATATGAATCCTTAGAAGTGGAAAATCAACAAAGCCTTGTAATTCACGCCATCTAAGAGAAGTGGCCCAGAAAAAAATAACTGAAACATGTATTTCCATGCTTGTGAAGGGCTAGAGTAAGGACGCTCACTGGAATTCTCCAACTCAGAGTGTTTTCATGTTTCTACATCTGTTAGTCTGTAAGGAAGACGTTCCATAAATTCCACTCACATGAGCACTAAGAGAAGTGACTCCTGTATCCTGACGAGGGAGACCAAGGCACAGCCTGGGACATGGACCCACCAGCATAGGGGCAGGGAAGACAGAGGAGCACGGCCTCATTTTCTACCCAAAACTACAATAAATCCTCATGACTTACTAAGTTTGGTGTGAGTCGTTGAACTGTATGCCAAAACCCAAGGGAAACAGACTGTGCATGGCAGTGATCAGGCAGGAATGTGGGAGACAGTGAACACGGCACCACACTGGTGAGGAGCTCAGCTCCAAGCACAGTGTGGCTGAGTAGACTGTGGAGGCGGTGTCTGGCAGGCACGTAAGCACCGCCCCAAGTTGGCGGGTGTTTGCCGCAGACGGGAGAGTTCAGGTCAGCTGGCCCTGCTGGCCTGCCCGCTGGTCTGGTGTTGACCACAGTGTTGACAGGCAGGTACTCAGTGTCGAAACAAAGGAGGTGAGTGCAAAGTAATGCCTTGTAGAACAAAACCAAAGGTCTGCTCTCATGCTGGAAGGAAGAGAGGGTGCCAGGCTCTCTAAGAAGTGATGTGTGTGATTTCTGACCTCTGCATTGACTAAGAGCACACCGACCTTCTGTGCAATACACTGCCCAAAGCATGCAAAGATCACCGAAGCATGGTCACATGTAGTCGATTGCAGGCCTGGCCCTGTTGACAGGAAAGGGACAGGGAGCCCAAAAGTTGGGGAAAGGGTAGAGAGGCCCTGCAGCTTGGACACCTAAGGTCTGGGAGATAGGTAGGAAAATTGAGGATTGATAACTGCAAAAATATGACAAAACTGAACATTCAGTGCCCAAACTAAGAACTGTACAGCTCCAGTGTCTCAGGGAGGTCAGCTTACAGAGGAGTAAAGTGGCAGGACCGCTTAGTAGGGTTAGAAATACTTTAGACACTAGAAATTCAGGCGCACACTCAGAATTCCCCCCGTGACAGGTCTCACTGTAGTATTTGCTTCTCACTTCTCTTGGCTGATGATCAGGGCAGAGACAGAGGAAGGCTGAGCCACTGGAAAGGGTGTTTGGTGGTCACTGACGTGTGATAGCATATGACAGCACGTGCAGTCACCTCCCTCAGTCCCACATCTGACACCTCTGCACACCTGTGAACTGTACAAGCTGCACTCCCCACAGGGTGGCAAATCCCTCAATATTTTGAACCATTCCCAAACTTCCAAACAAACTCTTCCCAGGAACTGACTCATCCTGGATGAGCAACTGAAGCAGTCATGACAGAGGCAAGCATTCTGGGTATCACATGTTCTAATTCATCCTCATCTCTCCTTTTCCAGACCTAGCCTCCTACTCTCAAAGACTGTAAAAAACACACCAAACCCAGAAGAGCCTCTCTACAAGTACATTTCTTCACCAGTTTGAAAGGTGGTTACATCATCATGATTTGCACCTCCACGTTATCACCCAGGGAGCCATGACAGGTAGGTCAACAAAATGCCACAGATGGTGACAGCCACTCTCTCACTTGGAATCACATATTTTGCCCTTTGGCCTGGCTGTGGTGTATTTCACCCACATCTCTAGCAGCTCCATCCAGTAGAACCATCTGTGTGTCCATTAACCAAGATTAGCATACTACAGTCATGAAATCCTAAGCTTGCCAGGCAACTTTGAAGTTTTAATAACTTATGAAAGAACGAAGCCGTGCATGGTGTGGGAAAGCACTATTCAGCAAAATTGTACACAGTGGAGTTCAGAGAATTTCTGTGCTCCCATGTAACTATGACTGTTCAAGAACTGGTGTTCAATTTAACTTTTCATGTGGATTGAAAACTTTCCCTGTTGCTATTGAGTGGCTTAAATATTGCATTTGCGGTCCTCTTTTGTCGCCTCCAGAGGATTTAGCTTTAGTAAGATGACATTGATTTCCGCAAAAACTCACTGATAGAGAACAAGAAATAGAGGTAAATTGGAACTTTATAAAATATCAAGTACATATTCTTAACAACAAGTGAAGTAGGTTGCTTTGGTGATTTCCTTTCTACGCTTTCCACATTTTCATGATAATGTATGCTTTTAAATTAAGAATCATAATTTTAAAAAGCATGTTTTCTAAGAATAACACATAAAGATAAGATAGACATTGGGCAACTTGGATTATATGATAATGTCCTAATATTTAGAGAAATCAAAGGAAGTCCTTATACACTGGGATAACACCAGTAACTTGAACATTTCCAGGGAAAAGGATTTAATCAGTCTAGTTTCTTTATCTATAACATGGCTTGTGAATATGCTTTTGCAAAGTAATTTAGAAGTTAAAGAAAATTAGCAGTAGTAAGATGCAGGCTGCTTCAACTGGCCATTCTCTGATCATTCATGGCTTTAATACTGGTTAATTATTTACATTTTAATAAAGGTTAAAGCTTGCAATGATGTAGATGCTTTTCGTTCAGCAGCATCAGCTTTCTGTCAACTGCTACATAAGTGGGATTAGAAATATTTTGGGCTCTTCCCGGCCTGTCAAGCACCACTGCCACTCTTCCTTAATCTTTAATCTCACTGCTGAAGCTGGAGGACTGGAGAACAGGGCTCTACAATGTGAGACTGTTAGGAAGGATTTATAGAGGAGATGACATTATTATTCTACATATTTTTGAGAAAATATTATAAAGAATGCTTTACAAAGACATTTTTGTTAAGGAAAAGAAGCCATTGCAAGTTCTTAGAGCACAACTGAGACTGAAATAACTAAGCATTACTTCTTATTTTTGAGCACATAGTTTATCTCTGGAGACAATAACCTCTCTCAGATTTCACCCTGTTGGTCATTAGCAATTCCATCCAGAGCCTGTCTGTTTGCATATGAAAGTGCATGCACAATCTATGTGGTACTTTTTCAACTTTATATAATGAATATGCAAAGCAAAGAAGAAATGCAGTAGGGAAAAATAATTCTTTTCAGAATTTTAAGCCATCCCAAGTAAGATATGAGAATGAAAGTGTGGAAGTGCTGAAGGTGAGTAACAGAGAAACAATCTGAAACAGAAAATCAGTGCTGGTGAGAGGCACTTGAGCAACATTTTGTGATTTGTTTTGGTTTTGTTAAATTTTCTTTAAAGTTTATTTTTGCAATAAAATGCAGAATTATATGTTATGCATTTTAAATGCATTTCATCAAAGCAGTGACAAGACCTAACCATTATAGAGTAGTTTTCTTCATTAGATAAGCATTATATCTGCAGTCATTCAGCAAGATATAAAGAGCTGTGCACTGCTAAGGACCAAACCTAGGGCCAAGACATACCGGTATGCACCGTCCCACCAATCCCCAACCCTGGCAGTGTTGGAAAACTATTACGTCCTTCTAGTCCAAGCACAAATTCAAGTGTGCAAAGACAAACTAATATTTCGATGAAAGAGTTTTATGATAAACATACAGGTATCTTCAGTCCTTAAGCATTCCCAATGTGCAATTTAGACACTTTCGGCCATTTGTCTGAAAGCAGTGGAGTGGCAGTGTTGGGTGACTGTGGGGCACAGAGAGGCCGTTACCTTGATAAAAGAAGTGGAAGCCCGTGGAGGGCACAGAGAGACCGTTACCTTGATAGAGGAATTGGAGGCACAGAGAGACCGTTACCTTGATAAAGGAGGTGGAAGCCCGTGGAGGGCACAGAGAGGCTGTTACCTTGATAAAGGAAGTGGAAGCCCCTGGCCGACACACTGCTGTTGGCACTGAATCGAAGGAGAATTTGATTCGATGTGGCTAAAGGCAATGTTTCGCCTACAAATAAAAACAGAGGTAATATAAGGGACCCAGAAGATGCACAGTACTGGGATGAATCTTAGTTTTCCAGAAAATAAGTACTAACTTGAAATTTCACATAGAAATTTTAAGCTTTTTATATAAGTTTCACTTTGTGGCTTAAGACCCAAACATAATGTTTTCATAAAGATTTCAAAACACTGTTCTTGCCTATGTACTCTGTTAAAATGAACTATAATCAATGTTTCATTGATGCTTCTTTTGAAGGAAGGACAAATAGTATTTTTAGTTGACAATATAGGAGATAAAAACATCAGGTGAAGTTTTTACTTCATGATACTTTAATTTGATCATTACTTGCTAAATTTTTATTTCAAATTAGGAAATTTTCCTTGACTTCAAATTCACTCTACATACTAAATGACTGTGGAAATATCTTTTGAAATAAACATTTTAGCCCTTTAAAGTACAAACCAGGAGTAAAGCATAACCATTTTAGCCCTTTAAAGTATAAACCAGGAGTAAGTGAGAAGGGGAAGTAAAGAGAAGTAATACATGTTCTGTAATGTGCTGACTCCTCATGAAGAATGCAGTCATTATGCACCACACCGTGGAGCAGTAAAACATAAGCATTAAAAAGTAAGACACACACAGAAAATGGGGAAGGGGCTCCGCCCAGCACCTCTGAGGGCCCTGGGAACTGCCATGTGCCCTTGCAGAGAACCTGGTACTGAAGACCAGGACTCTGAACCCAAGTCTTTGATACTTTCCTCCACATGACTTTGACAGGAAGGAACAAAACAAAGGTCTTAAGATTTTCAGTGAATAAGAACATAGTAAAATCTAGGAAATTTTACCAGTGGTTGGCCAAAATGTGTGATGCACATAATTCACTTTACTTTACAAATTTACTGAGCGGATTTGCATAGTACGGAACATATAAGGGGCTGGTGATCCATGAAGGATAAAGTCAGTGAATGCTGCTGCATTTGTCAAACAGAACACAAGACCCCCTTGGAATCTGCAGGACAGCTCCAGGACACCCTGTGAGTATCCAAATCTGAGGAAGTTTTATACTTCTACATCTTTATAGGTTTGGAATAATTTAGGACAAAATGTTAGAAGATTGTATCTGCCAGGGGAAGGTTAAATCACAAAGAATAGAAAATAAAATACAGAAGACATCCTTTCTTTTTTTACTGACAGTTACTTCTTTTATGAAGATGAATATTATATTTTCCAGAATCTTAGTAAGTAAAATGATAAAGGTTGGTGTTTTACATATGGGATAATAACACTTCTGAAGTCTAATATCTAAAATAAAACCTTGCCAAACACAACTGCCAAGTCAACAATGATTACATTTTGCATTTATCAAAAAAGAAAAAGAAATAGGCAAGTTTAAAGTTAACCTCCATTACTGTGCAATGGAATTAAAAGCAAAGCTTGCTTGAAATTTTACCTGAATGAGACCCAGAGAGGGAGCTAAGCAGCCGGGCTTGGGGACGGGCCCCATCAAATACCTCTGCCAGATCGCTGGGTGCTGTCTGGAAGTAGGCGAACTGTCCAAACACCACTGGAAGACAAAGTGGGAGGCACAGCATGCTTACAAAATGGATGGGAAGTGTCTTTCCTCCAAGGTATCATTATCTAAGAAACACCAAAAAAGTGGAGTTTATTCTGTCTTCTAAGTTTTTAGCGATTAAACAATTTTGTTTTTCTTTTTGATCTTCCAGTACTTCACAAAAGGAACAAAGTTTCCGTTTTCTGTAAAATTACAACATTAAAAAAGGATTATTTTATTTCAATGAGTAGTATCATAAGATAGTATAAGATCATCTCTAATGGTGTCTTACTTATTTTTGAGTAATTACTGACATTTCATTTGATGAAAAATAAGCACTGATGCCAAGCACCACGAGAATTTGGTGAGGAATTTAAAACTCATCACAAAAGTTACTCTTCAGTCTAATTTCTGTTAATCTACTGCTAATTCATATTAACTCAGTCCTATGCTTGATTCAACAAGACACTGTAGGAATTGTGTATTGTGACTCCACTGCATAATTTCATCTATTTTATAGGTACATACAGTTGTATGTTCACACCTCCTGCAAACAAAACATAAATATATATTTCACAGTCCAAATTTAATCAATGTTGGTGTACTGAAATTGGCAATAAGCGTGGCTTTAGAGTATTTAGAAAACCTTGTGACCCGGCATCTATTTATAAGCAATTTATCCTTTGGTTATCTTTGTGAAGGCCTTGTACAGGAGTCACCCTAAATCATTGTGAGCAATGACTGAGGATGTGCTGGTTACTTTTTGTGTCAGTATTCTAGGGGAAAAGTTAATGCGTAGGCATGATTGAAGCAATCTAACTATAACACTGTGCATATACCTGTATGTACATACCCAGGAGTATTGTGTATATGTAATAAACATCTAAAAACATACATGACACAGCTTTTATTTTCAGATTAATACTCCCTTGAAAAAAACACAAAGAGGCCTCTAACTAAGGTATATTCCCAGTGGGTGAAATGTGCTAAAACCTTTTCAGTTCAGAGATGGGAGTGACAGAGAACATGACAATATCTCTATATGGCTCATCAAACCCCTCCTTACCTCATCACCTCCAAAGTCAACTCATTTATTTTTCATGTTTAGGCTGAATGCTTGAGTCCTTTAATTTGTACAAAAATGAATCAATTACCAGCATTTCCTACTTGATGACAGCAGCTAAGGGGATGAAGAAGCCCCTGACGGGCCCCAGAATTGCCACACTCTCACCTGTGCATGATTTTCACACAGGTATGAATGCTGAACACAAAAGTCAGGAGACGCCAGATACCCAGCTCATCCCAAGGACCCCAAGCCTGAGTTCCACATCACCAGCAAGCAGCACACCCGTGTTCTGGGAGATGAGCCTTGTACAGGGATGTTCACACTGGCTAGAAGTGTGAGGCTGGGACTGAGGCCAGAGGAGTGATGACCTGCATTATAGCTGCTCTTTCAACGCTGAGAGTGCAAATCCTGTGGTATGTTTGTGTGTGTCAGAACATTATATCAGGAACCTTTTTATGACAAGTACAAAGTTCTGGAGGTGACAGCTGTGGCCCAAGAGTCTAAAGAAGACCTGTCTTCCAAGGCCCAGGGGTCCTTGTCACAGGGTCTCAAAGGACAAACCTAAATGCACTCCTGTATGCAGCACTTTACCCACATGTGCTTTAAGCACTTTACCCAGAGAAGTGAGTGCAAATATTTATTGACATTAATGTGGTCTGATTCTTGTTTTATAAATGAAACTTATGCATTGCCTTTGGATAAAAACAGAGAAAATGGAGGTCTCTGATGGCCTGTCTATTCCAAATCAGACCTTTCAATAGACAGAATGTAACACTTGTGCCACTAAGCCCTTCAGACTGGACTGATTAGGAAGTTCTAATCAATATTTAGAATGGGAGTGGAGCTTTTCCTGCCGAAAAATAGTTTCACTGGCGTATATATCAGAGTTTTAGAGTAAACTGTAATCATAGGATAAGGTTGCTATGTAATAAGCTTAGAATAAGAAGCTAATAAGGAGCTTAGAATAAGGCTGCTAAATACGTTGTTCTCAATTAACAAAGTGTAAAAGGAATATTAGAGTCAAAGTAATTGGATACGTGTTGAATGTTGAGTAAAATAATGTGTTCCTTCACTGATACTGAATCTGGGCTGAGGCTAAAGTCTTCAGAGAATCTGACCCAGTGCAGGAGGAAGCAGAAAATGTTCCACTATCGACACCCACTTAGAGGAAAAGACACGCCGAAGCACAGTCTCGACTTTCAGCGGTCAGGGCGACCACTGTCTGCGCACCAAGGTGGTCCCTGCCTCACCTCTGGAGCGAGTTGCTCTGTCCAGCCTCTGTCTGCTCCTTCTTTACCCTCGGGCTGACCAGGCTGTTCTTCACTAGGGGAGAAGGTAGCAGTCCTGCCTTAACAGGAAGTCAGCTGGGACAGGAGCACTGGGTCAGCAGCTGCGTGGCCACTGTGGGGGCCCCAGGCTGGAGGGACTGTGCCTGGGTCACATGTGGCTTGGTCTTGGCCTGGAGAGGCCTGGCTGAGAGAGCACAGCCGAAGAGCGTTGCAGGCTGTGCTTCCCAGTGCAAGATTCTTCCCAGCAATGAAATTCCCCAGCTGCGATTGTGTGTTCTTTAAATGTTTTACCTTCAATACATGCTAACCCTAGGATTTTTATCTGCTCTATTTCTGTGCGAGTGATTGCTGATTTCATATAATCAAAAATCCTGCTAAGTAGGGTTTTAACTGCTCCATTGGAAGAAACAGAAACAGGTAAGACTGTAAAAGAAAGTCTGGTTCCTCTAGGGAGGACCCACAGGACGCAGACCCTCGTGGGCAGGCCCTGGAAGCCCTGGGGGCCGTCAGTGAGCCTGGAAACCACTCGGGAAACAGCACAAGGAGGAACTGGAGGGTCAGCTCTCGGGAAGCCACCAGGACTCTGCCCCATGCACTTCCCGCAGACACGCAAGGGGGCTGAGGACCCAAAGCTTTCCAACCCAATCTGACTACCGCATCTGCCTGTGCACACAGGGAGACCCCGTGCCCTTCACCCCCGGCTGCCCTTTGTCTACCTGTCTAGCTCTGCAGGATGACGATGGAGCCCAGAGCTTGAGCATGCAAAGCAGCTGCTCTACCACAGATTTATGTCCTGAGCCCCTTTTTATAATTTCTCTTTTAGGCAAAGTCTTGCTGAGCCATCTGGATTGGGCTGCAACCTAATATCCTCCTGCCTCAGCCTCCTAGGCAGCAAGGATTGCAAGTGTATGTCAGTCCACCATCTCCCAAGTATAAATTACTTTATAATCATCCCTTATACATATAAATATCCACTTAAGACAGTAATTTCTCCAGAAAGAAAAAAGGGGCACATCAGTGTTTCGTGATGGTTCTGGGTCCTAGAAAGGAAGATAGACATGTAACATCACACGGATAGAATGGCAGTGGATGCTGTGGGAAAAAGGCTTGGGAAACCTGCTGCCTTGATGCAATTTATTTTACACCGTTTTCATTTACTAAGAGCTGTGGCACTTACTGAATGACAGAGAGATCAACCCTGAAAGGGACATGACAAAGCCTGGAGACAAAGACCGCTGCTTACCAAACTCCTTGGGCACAGTGATGGTGTAGAGGCAGGTCTGGCCAGCCGTGTAGTTGTGTGGGTAGTTGGGGGACAGGACCACGCCTTCGGATCCTGAGTACTGACCTCCACACGGAGCTGGAAACAAAAACGGCCAAGAAGTGTGAGCAGGCAGGACTACGCCATGGAGCCAGCAGCTGAGGCCATAGGGTGCACGACTTTTTGAACCACTTAACCAAAAGAACAAGGTGAAGGTTTTGTTCTGCACTGTCATCAAGGGCAGTAGAAAAGGAAGAGCACAGACTGACCCCATTAAATAAAATCTATTCAGCTCAGGAAACAATGTCATTTTAAGACCCATTTCAGGCATGCCAACATAATCGTGAGGACAGCTATCACAATCATGAAACAGGCTCTACTTTTTTTTTTTTTGGCGGTACTGGGGATCGAACTCAGGACCCTGCGCTTGCTAGGCA